>JBBCBC010000025.1:25736670-25845532 GCA_037126765.1 Stenogyne calaminthoides
ACAAATTCCAACACAGAATCATGTTTAAGAGGTAATATGACCAAGAGGCATAGACGAGGAATAGAAACTGAAAAGTATTGAATCGTTACTTTACTGCAGATGTATGTGAATCCGATATCAGCAAAGCAGAAGGAGGTTATGGTGGTTTTTGATGATTGATTACTCAAGAATACGGTTTACGCTTTCCTTATATGAGGCATGAATGCGAGACCTTTGAGAAATTCTAAGAATTTAAGGCTATTGAAGATCATAAGGAAAAGCGTATCAAATCTGCAATTCATTAAATGAAGCCCTCGGCCAATCAAGTTTTTTGAACTACTTATCATTAAGAAGTTTGTATCCCATTTCTTGGAACCCCTCAACAAAGCAGGGGTTCTTGATAAGCTCTTGAGAAATTCTTTTGAAATGGATTAGAATCGATGATGGCGAGATTCTGGATGCAAGAACAAGAATTCGTACCTTGAAGCAGGCTGTGCGAACTTGGTGTGCTATCAAATCAGTTCCCCAAACTCCCAAAAAGAATTGTGGACAGTTGCAAAACCCTAATGCTGAGATTATGAGGAGTTTCCAGGGGGGTGTCAAGCCTACGTGTTGGACAAAGGAAGCCCAAGCAAGTTGGATCCTCGATCAAAATAAGGATGTTTGTAGGATGCCAGGGAACAAAGGTGTATGTTCTATAGTCAGAAGATCAAGGTGGTCATCAACTTTTATTTAGATTTTTGGAAGAAGACTATATGAACCAAAAGAAACTGAAGTAGGGATACATAGAGAAGCCAAACTGAGAATGACATTGCCAGCCCCATCTTTAGATGATATGACAGTACATTTCACGGCAGGCCTAAATCGTGGTGGGAGGTTGTTAAACGACCCGAGAGATTAGGGAATAGGAAGTCCCTCGGACTTGAGATTCGGATAAAGACGAATCGGACCCATGAACCTTAGATGAGGCATTCCAGATAAAGATCGAGGTTGTATGACAATGATGAAAGCTGAAATGGATTCTATGTTTCGCCAATAGGTGTGGGAGCTAGTCGAACCAGCAATGGAGTCAATCCCGTTGGATGCAGTGGGTATATAAGGAAGAAGGGGCCAGGGCCCGAAGGTTGGAAAACCTTTAAGCCAAGACTAGTGGCGAAAGGTTATACTCGGAAAAGAAGGGATGATTAGCAAGAAACTTTTAGCGGCAGTAGCCATGTAGAATCCATCGTGTTCTCTTATCGATTGCTGCTCATTGACTTTGAAATTTAGCGAATGGATGTCGAAGCGGTGCCGTATGGAAGTCTTGATGAAGAGATCTATATGCAACAGCGAGGTTTTCATTAAGCAGGGCGAGAACACCTGGTTTGCTTAGCTCAGAGGTCGTTTCACCCAGGACTCAGCAATCGAGCTTGAACCAATGTTTTGATCATGTTATAAAATCTTATGAGTTTGATCAAAACAAGTTTGAAAGTTATTTGTGTATAAAGTGTATTACCGGAGCATTGGTATTCTTAGTACTTATACGTAGATGACATTGTGATGTGAGGAGCGATGAAAGTGATGGGAGCGTAAAGACTGGTTTCAAGCAGTTTGATATGAAAGACTTAGGAAAGCGGGACATATCTTGGGATCAGATAACAAAGATTGCCGGAAAGGATGATGGATTCTTTTTAAGTTCATACATGAACCTTTAGTTTTTGAAATGATTACGTATCTGAAGATTCAAGAAAGGATTAAGTACCTTTTCGGACTTGGAATCCATCTATCCAAGAAAAATCTCCCCTAAGGCATAGAGAAATGAATAAACGCTGAAAGGAATTCCACATTATAGCAAAATTTGTAGGAAACCTTATATCGTCTTTTTGTGTCTGAGACGGATATCTGCTTCTGGTGGTCATCAGGAAAGCGCATTGATTAAATATTAAAATTATCTGAAAAGAACTAGGATAAGAATATTTAATTCTCAATTCGGTCTCCAATCACCACTGGCTGCAGTTGGGTTCCGTCGGTTCAATTCTGAAATTCCTGCCTCGATTAGTATGTGTTTCCATTTGTGAAGTGTAGAATCATATGGAATTAGTGTGAGCGATCTTCATTAGTGGACTTGGATGGTGTTAAATCGGGTAAGCAATATCTGCTAGAAGCGATTTGAAAGAGAAATTGAAGTCCTGGGTCAAACACATTAAAGAAAGACATCTTAAGAGGAGATGTTAGATGTGGCAAGCGAATGGCGTCGAGGAATGACTATGATCCATTCCTGGCGTCGCCTACGAATACATTCGAGAACATGTGATGGAATGGGTGTCAAGGCAGATTTGCCAATCTGCTTTGAGTATAAGTGGGAGAAATTATTAGGTTAGGTGTAGGTGACATTAAATGTCACGGACTCATGAAGAGACATGTTATATCTTAAGCGGACTTTGGTATAAGTGGGAGATTGTTGGGATTATCTTTGAAAAGTATACTTTTACTTTTAATATGTATTTGAATTTTCGGACTTATTTCTTGAAAAAATTGTTTGTTGATGCTTTAAAATATGAATGAATATTATATATTCTTTGCATTTATTCAATAATTATTCATTCTATGGTTCAATTTATTTAAAATTCAAATTATGAATTCCTTGTAACTACTCATTATTCCCGACCCTAGATACGATAGAGCAGCTGTCATGAAAGGTTGAGATATGAAGCTCAGTTAGTTTATCTGACAAGAATTACTACACTAATTACATAGTGATGCTGAATGGACTCAGGAGATAAGAACCCTTGAGGCCGAACAAAGAAAATTAGACCTCGGTGGTTAATTGTTTCTTAACATGCGTCCGCTTGACAGGATCGTGGGATTGATAAGCTATTTATTTTGACATCCATGGTGCTGAAATGGAAAGTTAAACCTTTTTATCTTGAGCAACCATTATTGGTCATGCTGGTACCGTTAATCAGAATACGTATTTAAGTAGCTTATGGTTTATGGGAGGTTCTCTTTGGTCTTTGCAAGTGGGGTGTTCGTTAAGGTATGGATGACTAAGTAAACGTTCCTCGACCAAGGACAAAAGATATTATTTGGAGGCTATTTAAATTGGCTTCAATTCATTATTGAATATTCTTTAACACTGGAAAAGAAATAATGACGGGGCCTGTGTTGTAATATGTGTTGAAATTTAGTTTTGATGAAAGTTAAAACAGCTGACTAGGATGATGGGACTGTTGTTGATGTTTTATTGATTATAGGATACCGGTGATAATTATTACATAGAACAAGCGATGTAGAGATAGGTCACATAATGAGGGGCCTCAATATGTATGGAAGTCGAATCTGAAGATCTAAAACGGTGATATCAAACTGAAATACGGAAAGCGAGAGAAGGAACGGAAAGATCTTGTCCCGATCGATCAAGTCGGATATCCAGTGAAGTCATGAAGCTCAGATTAAGATGGGATGACTACGGAAAGATCAGTTCGGAAGACCTACATCCAGAAATCGCTGGTTGAGCTAAAGACAAAACTCTATAAATTAAAATCGCAGGTGATCCCAAGGTGACTCACCGCGTGAAAACGGATGTTTTTCACCAAATCATACGCTCATGATTCGAGCAGAAGAATCGTCGGCTTGGGGTTGGTAGAACTACACCGAAAAGTGCTTCGCTAACCAATAAGAACAAAGACACGATGATCGGGAGCTAGGCAATTACGGGATTTGGTGATGCTTTTCAACTTGGTATAAAAGACACTATTCATGCTTGACGTGCCGATTCAAGACGCCACATCAATCCACCAAGTCTGCAAATATAGCACGAAATTCAAATTGCTCCAATCGGCTCTTTTTTGATTTCAAAGGTCTATAAATATGGGATTACACCGTGAGTGGCTCACTTTTAAAACTATGAAGCCTCTGGGTTATAATAATCATTTCCGCTTTCAACTAAACCTCTAACTTGAAGATTATTTTCTATAAGTGTTCAATCCCACAAGTTCTTAGCACATAAATCTTTTCATCTACCGATTAGCTACTTAAAAAACTAGAAAAGGATTTCATAGTTGGAACCAAAACAATCTTACTCAAACCCAAAGTTAGGTTAAGTTGTTTAGCAAGATTTCGTGACCAGGTTTTATTTACCGATTTACGGGATCGGGTTGAGTGAGAACTCCTTAAATCTGTTGTTAGGTGTCTTGTGTTCGACTAACACAAAAATCTAAGTCCAATTGGTTTAGTTATTTGCCTTGTGATAGAAGAGTGGACGTAGGATCGGTTTGTCTAGAACCAATTATAAATCTTGTGTGTCTTTACTCTTTGATTAACAAGCTTACACAATCGCACACAACTATTAAAGTCAGATACATATTCTAAGTTAAGACTGGGTTTGCACCAAGCTTCGACCGATCAAGTTCGATAATTTTAGTCAACCGGTTAAAAGACCGACTTTGGAATCTAATTTATTAAACTGGTTTTTCACACGGGTAAAAACTTAGCTTCCCGCGACAACCGTTAAACTGATAGATATCTTTGAATCGGTACGCCCAGCAATCAAGAAGTTAGATATCACCCAAACTGACCATTTTACACTGGATCAGTTAACTCGCCATCACACCGATCCGCACAAAGTTTTTGAAGTTTATTCACCTCCCTCTAGACTTACGCTTTCACAAACCTGTTCGACCTGAATGTTGGTATCGAAAGCGGTGGTTCTAAAGACACTAACGGCTTTTTATGTGATCATCGATTCTCGAGGAAGAATCTTTGTGGTCAATTAGTGAGATCTTGAAAACCGTTTTAAAACTCATTCATTTTTCCAAAATCATCGAAAGATGGATAATACCTGCAGGTATCATGATTTGCCAAAGTTCTCAATTGATGAGTACGCAGATTGGGCCATTTTATATGCAACCATCTAGTTCGATTAGTGGCGAGAACGATGGAAGTGGAATTCAAAGAGGACCCATCATCATATAAAACAACCCCCCAATTGGAGGAGATCCAGATTTTTGCCCCGAAGTCTTGTGTAAAAAGCCCAAAATTTTTGACGGATGCTAATAGAGGAAAGAAAGACGATACTGAATCAATCGTAGGCGTATCATGAAGGCGATGGATATGGATGTTACTATGAGAAGATAAAATATCTCAAAATCGTAAAAGCAATGGGATACTCTAAATTTGAGATATGGAAGGAAATGATTGGTCGAAGATACCGCCTACAAGTTTAAGTAAAGTTTTTGAAAAAATCAAGAAGATCAACGAGAGACCATCAACGACTCGATGGAAGGATTACTATGTCAAGAATAAGTTTCACGAGAACTTGGTAGAGATGTCGGACAAAAGATATCAACTACAAGATTTTAAGATCTCTCACCAAGAAATGGGACACGAAAAGTCACAGAATCAAGGATTGCCAAGACATTTCAAGGATTTAAACCAAGTAGCTTGTTCTAAATTTTTTAAAGCTCACGGTTCGATTAATCGAAAAGGACAAGCTAGATGAAGACGAGGTATTTACCGGGCCTCAACGTCCTAAATCGATTCACGTTTAAGCAACAGTGACGAGATCAAGACCATTAACCCGTTGGAAACATAATAAGTCAGTAATGCGGATGCAGCTTTCTTACTTACGAGAAGCTTGAAAATCAAATATTCAACTTTGGTAAATGTGAAAGATTCTATAAAAGATTGTAAACATAAGCGAGAAGATGGAGAATTACGTGCAGATCTCCGAAGGAGCCAGTCTGATGATACAAGAGAATCCAAGGAGATGAAAAAGAGATAATCCCGGTGATGAGAGAAGAGATAACGGTCGTGAAGGTTGATTACTATCGAGAAGGAAGTCACTGATAGATCCCTACAGGCAGATGACTCACGGAAGGAAAGGTTAAAGTGGATCAAGGAAGCGTGCTTCATTTATGAAAATCCAGTCCTTCTGGTATGAATTGCCCGGACGGCCTTGAAAGAAAGGAAAAAGGAGACACAAGGAAACCGTTATGGGACAGAAAAACACAGTGACTGACACATGTGCAGATTGATGATTCCTATACGCCTCAAAGTTCTGGATATTCCTCTCAGAGAAGATTTCTCACTGAGATGGGGGCGTGTTGTTGACTTCGTGAGAATGAAGATCTAATATTCTCTTCTCGATGATGATGAGACTTTCCTGATGGCTACTGGCGAAACTAACTGCGGTGTCCTTCAAACCTTCGCCATTCTTTTCACACCTGCTATTATTAGCACACCCCGGGAGATTGGATCGAGCTCTACTCGAAAGCAATTGCTTGATGATCTCTCCAATGCGTGAGACACTTATGCTATGGTGAAGCCGAAACACAAGCCATGGGATCAAATAACGCCTTGTTAAAAGAGAACGCATCTCAAAAAGCTATGAACCGGAATCGTCAAACCGCCGTAAGGTAACCGAGGAACTTAACATTCGAAAGTTAAATCTTCCGATCAGAGAAGTATCAAAGATCACGAAGAATCAACAAACAAAAGCCGATGACTTCAAAATCCTTTTAAATTCTGATGAGCTATTTCGACTACACGGTAGCCCAAAATCTTTCGAGATAATTTGTGCGAAAAATGAGGTTTTCACAAAGTCATCTAAACTAGTTTAAGATATGAACGCCTATTTTGAACAACGATTAACAAGAAGGACTTGGGTATGAGAACCCTTCCACATCCTCAAAAGCCCCATTTGATTCACTTCAAAAAGGTAATCAAAGCGAGTTTAAACAAAGATACACTAAAAGCCAAACTTGTATCTAATAAGGAAAAAAACATTGACGAAGGTAAGGCAGTGCCTAATCGAAAGGGAACGAAATGGACTCCAACCGGTAAAGCATCAATGAGGAATCAATGAAGAACCAGTTCTTTCAAGAAACCTCAACTCGATCAAGCATTAGTACCGAAAAAGACAACCTTTAAAAGAAGTCTAACGAGACCCAATCAAGGTCACCAAATAAGCAAGCTATAGGTAAACCAAAAACCACTATGCAAAAAAAAAAAAGATATGAATCTTTTGATGGTAGCAACATACTACCCTATAATCAAACTTCGGTCGCCACTGAACCACCTACATCGATGAAAAGAAGACAAACAGAAAAGATAAATCCTAAGTCTTCTAAATCACCTGTTGTTCACACTAATAATCATACTAATCGGAAAGCATATAAAGAGACGATGATTATGTTGATAGGTATGGGAGACAAATCAGCCTTCGGTCTAACCGATCTCAATAGAAGTGCTGCTTGTATGGATCCCAAAATTAATCCTAACCCTCAGACCCAATCTAAAGAATTTACCTAAAGCCCATTTGCCGCAGGATAGGATTGGTTCCGCCAATGTGCGAGGTGTGCATAAACAACTATCACGGTACATCGATAGTGATGCTCAGGCACATGACCGAAGCAAACACCTCCAGCTCTTACATGTAGCAAAGGGGCCATGGTACTCTTCTAGGATGATAACTTTGGTTATACCAAAGGATCTTTAAACTCAGAGAATGATGATGCATGTGTCTTTGGATTCTCGATGTCAAGGTCTAAAAAGCATAACCTATTATCGGTTTCACAATTATGCGAAAACGGATTCATGTTGAGTTCTCAATCGATCAATGCATTATAAAAAATCGAGCCACTCAAATGACCTTGCTAACCGGGTTCAAGGAAAGGGATGATCTACAACACAGATTTGAACAAATTTTGCCCAAGAAATGATGTTTATTAAGAGTTCCAAAATAGAAATTGGCTTTGGCACAAAAGAATGAGCCATCTGAACTTTAAAACTCTTAATAAGATAAAGAAGGATGTCTTTAGTGGAAGGACTTCCAATGGAAGTATTTTTTCTAAGGATCGCATATGTGTCGATGTCGAAGGGAAAATACGCAAAGCTTCATTCGAGGAATTCCCGGATCGGGCATCCAAATAGTATTGGCACCGCTTCATATGGATCTATTTGGGACAGCTTGTTCAAATGGGTCTCAACGATCTAAATATACTCGTGTCGTGGATGATTATTCCAAGTTTACAGGGTTATATTCTTTACATAAGAAGAATGAGACGACAACTAAGATGCAATTCGAGTCAGCTAAAGAGATTACAAAATGAAAAGGAGGTGTAATTGTAGTAAAAATCGATCGGACAAAGGTGCAATTTCAACTCTTTTATTCTCGATTTTTTGCTCTAAGATTTTAGTATCTGACATGAGACATCAAATTGCAAGAACGCCCACAACCGAATGGAGAAGCAGAACGGAGAAATGGTAACACTCGAAAGAAAGTTCGCCGACGATGTTAGCTGAATATGCAATACCTAAGCCGTTTAAAGGCGGTTTATCAACTTTGCGACGCCATACTTTAACGTATGTCTTCCGACTAAGGTTTCACTACAAAACACCCTTATGAACATGGAAGGGCGTAAAACCTGTGTTTCTTACTTCCATGTTTTTGGGTAATAAGTGTTTATACACAACAATGGGAAGAGTCAGTTGAAGATTTTTTGAGGCCAAGTCGATGAGGGGGTATATTCTCAGGATATTCCTCATCTAGCAAAGGCTTTCGGGGTTTACAACAAAGTAATCCTATTTGTGGAAAAACACCTCATGTAATTTTGATGAAGCATCTTACGATCAAGAGAAATCGCCTCGAACAAAGTACCCGGATCAACATGCACCGATCAAAATGGATCAATTTAGCGATCAAAGAAAAGGATCAAATCGTGAATAAAGATAAAATGTTGATTCACCAGTCAATCGATCCTAAGGTAGAAAAAGGAGCTGTCCGTAAACCGAGACAAGATCAATCGAACCATCCGTTGGGAGGGAACACCGGTTCACAAACGTATATCAGACATGATGAGTCCAACATCGGTGAGAGAATTTCTTATCGTGGACCATAATTCCCAATCGCCAAGAATGAATCTTTATCGTAAATGGATGATGTTCTCCAAACCGACGAAATCGGAATAGAAGGACACGGATAACCATCATCCAACCGATCCCGACATCGGAGACCCATCTCGAGAGTTAAACCAGACATCGACAGGAAAGTGCCATTGTTGTTATTCCGTCTATGAAGCCGAACCAACAACAAGAGAGAGGAAGTTTCTACAAGACGAAGTTTAATTCTAAATGCAGGAGGGTTTTGAATACCGGAGAGAAACGTTTGGGGAACTGTGACGTAACCAACTCATCAAGACGTAATTGGCACAAAAAGTGGGTATTCAAGAACAAGAGGGACGAGAAAAACGCCATAACCAGAATAATAAAGACTTGTACAAAAGCGGTATTCACAATCGAAGGAATTGATTATGCAGAGACTTTTGCACCCGGCCGTCAGCTTTAAAACCATTCGTCAAGCTCGCATATGCTTCCCACGAGGGTTCATCAGGTATCGATGGACGAAGATTCTTAATTCTAAGTTACTAGCAAGAGGAAGCTTTTACGTTTAACAACCTCCGTGCTTTGAAAAAAGGGCAAACCAAGTGTACCGCTTAAGAAAAGCTCTTATGGCCTCAAAACAAGTTCTCCTCGAGCTTGGTATGATACACTCTCAATTCTTGATAGAGCGGTGGGTTCACTAAAAGGAGCAATTGGATAGAACCTTATTAAGAATAGAAGATGGAGAAGATATTCTCATGGTTCCAGATTACGATTTACATCATCTTCTTGGATCTCCCAACAAGAGCCTATGTGAAAGATTGACAGAAGCTGATGCTGGGGAAATTCGAGATGTCCATGATGGGTCGATGAGTTACTTTCAGGTCTACAAGTCAAGCAAAATATAGAATGAATATTCATCATCAGCGAAAGTACACTAGGAGTTTATTGGGCTAATTTGGAGTTCAAAACTGTAAAGGAAGCCAAAATTCTATGATGTTGGATTCAAGATGGATCGGATGAGGATGGTCGAAAACCAATCGAGAAAAGAATATAGGCTCTCATTGGATCTTTTTACTATACTCGGCGCGGCCGGACTTTTAAGATATCACTTTTTACGGTAGGTGTATGTATTTCGTGCAAATCCAATGCAAAGCCACCTAGAGAAGCAGCTAAAGGATTCTTAAAATATAAAGAGGGGACAAGAAACCTTGGTTTATTTTACCCATCGATGGATAATCTAAACTTAGTGGGTATTCGATTACGATTATGGAGGTTGCAAGATCGACAGAAGTCAACCTCGTGAATATATGGGTTTTTATAAGTAAACCCGATCCGTGGTTTTCAAAAAGAAGGTACATCGTTAGGACATCTACTATCAAGAATAGAATATAGTCGTTATGAAATTCGCTGCTTCCCAATTTCCAGCTTAGTCGGCCCGGTGAGGGATTATAACATTGTAGCTAAGAATGTACCTATATTCTCAGGAGTCTTGTGCAATCACTTTCGTAATCCTCGTTTCTACATACAAGATGCAAGATGTGGACGCTGGACACCATTTTATAAGAGATCATGTTGAAAAAGTTAAGAATATCGAATGGAAAAGATTCATCTTGATATACGAGTTTTGACATTCTAAACAAGCCACTAGTTGAGACTTATCTTAGAGAATTATGCAATGAAGGGCTTCGGATCTTGAGAAAAAAGCACCTAAAATGCTTGATGGATCGTTTCTTCGCAAAATTGGTTAAGAGACTAACCGAGTTAAGAGAAATCGATTGAGTTTGGTATCTCAATCGATCGGAAGATCGGTCGAGGAACCAAATGAGAAAGCCGACGATTTATGGATTATCGATTAAAGGAACCGAATCGAGATTAAAGGAACTAGGGATTAAAGCGATTATCCGATTAAGTCGGTTTGGTTATTTCACACTTTGTAAGTCGATTAAGCTGATTATTCAACAAGCAAGATTCACAAGATTAAAGCTTATATCGCATAAGAAAAAGTAAAATTTACACAACAATGGAATAATAGAAATTTTCATTGATAAAGACCCAAGGTCGATTTACATTACAAGTTACAAGTACAAAAGGACCTTGAGGTCAAGACATAAAACAAACCTAAACCCTAAACCCTAACCCTAAAGGGGAGAGAGAGAGATTTTAAATCGATGTTTCATTTTCCCCACTTAACAGGGGTGAGAAAGGCTTTGAAATAATCCTAAAGCCACCGCAGAGCTAAAATCAATGGAGCGAGGCGGCGTTGATAGATTTTCTAAGCCAGAGCCCCAGAGCTAAAAAGTCAATGGGCTCTCCATTGTTAAATGAGCACATGCCAAGAAAGTGGTTCAAAGACCTTATGGGCACATGTGTCGATGAAAAATTGAGTTGATATACTAAGATCATTGTTGTCCGATCTAGACCGTGTATCAAACTCATATTTTATATAATGACCGAGTCTGTTGATGTTAATTTCGTCATCTCGAGACACACAAGGTGCATTGTCTAGTTGGGAGAAGTGTCTTCTTCTATTATGACAAGACAGATTGGGCCAGGGTAGAGAAGCTTAACAATTGTATGTGTAATCCCTTGATGACGCATTTAAAAAGTAAGAAAAGGGACACATGGTTGATTTGAGAAGTTGAAATCATTGAAAAAGGGGTAAAGGTGTTGCTTAGGAAGTTTCAAACGGAAATAAGGGTTCACCAGAGAACATGATTTTACAAAAAAGATAAGTATGGTGAATGGATTATGTTGTGTAAATCATTGGTCCAATTTATAGAGGCCTACAAGGGTGCAAATGCAAATCTGATTTCTCAAAGCCTCTTAGAGAAATTAGTAAGATACAGGACAAAAGGTAGAATCACGCGAATCGATAATTGGATAAATTTCGGTGATTTGACATTACGAAGTATCCGCAATATCATTATAAATGTCAAATCGTGCCAACTTAGGGAATCGAGACTACTATTCAATTCTTCAAGAACTAAGTTTTTTATGTAAACACTTATCCCAAGAATGGCTTGGTCGGAATAAATCCATTAAGGGTCAATCGAAATCGATTACATAAGAAAACGGACGAGAAGATCAGTTGAGCTTGAAACTCAACAAATCAGATATATCACTATAAGAAATCGAAATAACATTGAAGGAGAACTCAACCGATCACGAGATCGAGAAAAGGAAAAATCGGACGAAAGAAGAAGCGGATCGGTTAGAAAGGACGGTTTGGGAAATTATATGATTAAAGTGGAAAACTAAGATCAACAAGTGGGAATCATCAATTACAAGTGGTATTGATCGATTACAATATCACCAACCGATCGCATTCATTTCCTATCGCCATTTATATGATTTTATCGATAATATTTGCCTTCTTGTACACAATACTTTTTATGACGTATTTCACGCAAAATATTTAAAAAAAATACGGGGACGTGGGGTACATGTATTAATTGCCACAAAATGTGCTTTTTAAATCCAAAAGGCAACCCGTGACGTGTTTTTTTCACGACCCACCATCAAAATCGTTCAATCTGGATCGTTTAACCTTTTCAAACGGTTGATCTTCATATCTCGTTTTCCCTCCTCCTCCTTATAAGGTTCATCAAAACCCTACCTGAGTTTTTTTATTCTCAAAACTTGAGATTTATTCTCTCTCGAAAACTCAAAATTACCTTTCGTGATTCAAAGTGTTTTTCTTGCGATTCAAACTTATCTTGAAAAAAAAATCAACGTAATTTCGTTATTTGATGAATTTCTTTTCTAAAATTCATCGATCATAGATTTTGTCTATATGTTATCTGCGATATGCCTTATCTTTTCTTGATATCCGTATGTGTTTATCGATTACTAGGTTCAGTGAATAGGTCGATAATCAATATATGATATCGTTATGCTTATCAATTTAAATCCAATTTATCTTGTTGTAGATGGCCACTCACCGGAATGGGAAAGATTATGTGAAACTATGTCGATCTCAGCAACAAAGATTGTCGATGACAAATTTATGCATTTGGTGTCGCACGGGATCCGAATCCACGTGAAGTTGAACAAATCCAAGAAAGGAGGTCTTGAAAAATTATGTCTTTGCCAATTTAATCCGTTGATGCGAGACGGCACTCGAGTTCTTAAGGAATTTGAAGGTGGATACGGACAATCCTCGAGATGAACCGATTTCACCAAATAATCCGGAGAGGAGATCGATCGTCGAATGCCGACATATCGCCCCTGCTCAAATTTTGCCAAAAGGGAGAGAGAATACAAGTGAGAGAAATGAAGATGAGCCGATCGTAAAACAAACTTTTCAGAGGCCGACAAACATCGCATCGCGGTGATTTGTCGCATCGAAGTTAAAAAGGAAATACTGATCGTTGTTTTGACATATTGTCAAAAAACAATCATGGGTATCTCTATTCAGCCCAGACAGTTTCTAACACAACAAGAAATTGTACAAAGATGGTCATGATAATCGATGGGCCAAGAATATCAATTGCACGGCTTTTCAAGGCCATTACGCTTCCAAGAACATAAAAATTTTGGAGTTAATGAATCGAAAGGCAGTCTATCTCGAAGAAGAGGATCTGCATCCAACAAGGTCATAAGTATTCAGTGCTACAAAATGCCAAATGCCGAATGGAATCAGAATGGAGTCCTAAGTCGCCTTCTCACAACCACTTCATCCATATATGGGCCACCGATGATGATATGCGGCCCACCCTCCAAAGGTGAAGAAAGGAAAAAACTAAGGAGGGGCCCACGCCTACACCAAGAGACTCCTAAAAAGAAAAAGAGAAAATCGTGTGAAGGTCAGAAAAGAGGTCAAGAAGGCAAAATAGCTCCATGACTTTGCTTTCTGAAGACGAAGTCGATGAAGAAGAGTGCCAGAGCAACCCGATGAGCCACAAAAATCAGCAGGAAAAATCGACAGTAAAGCTCTTAAGCCGAGAGCCGGTAACATTCTCGAGGGAAGAAGAAGAGACTAACGATCTCCTTTTCTCCTCAATCTCGAAGCCGATTCACCGCCAGATTTCTTGCCGCTAAAGTATGTTTCTCCTTTCTTCCACCTCCGCCCGCAAACTCGATAGCCATCGGGCTCCATGAACCAAAAGATCACCCGCGTGCAGAGTTTGACATCAATTTACAATGTAACCTCCGCAGTTCAACCAATCACCCAACTTCCGCCTACTCAAGAACCACTAGAACCCTCCACATCTCATCAACCGAAATCGGTCGATCCGAACAAATAATTCTCGAGTCCAGATCATCCAAGACCATCACCGGAAAATGGTCGTAATGTAAATTGAACGAGAAATTGATGAGATGTATCCAGAGGCTGGTAGCCCATCCTGTTATTAGAGAGGTGGGTTATGGAGATCCTCACCGAAAGATCTTCCGGTTAAAGAACTTCTCGGATTTTATGATGATTATAGAGTAGGATGGGGAGGTCTTGATGAATTTGCAGATTTTGATTTCGATATGAAGAAATCGTTCCAGTAGGATCACCAAACAGGAGATAATCATTTGAATCAATCAAAGCCCCGATCCAGGTGAAGTTGGTCGACCGAATAAGGTGAATGAGAGAGAAGCTCCTAAAGCAGATGTTCTATGAAGGACGGGGAGTCGCCGATGATAGTGGACTGGTGTCATAGTTCATGACCAACCAATCGAGGCATAAATAACCGAAAGAGATCGTGACATTAAGAAATTCCTACATCTTACATCACCGATCAACTTCAGAGAGAGATCATGTCTCAAAGATCTCCGAAAGAAGAGTTGGCGAGTGATAATCGATAAGAGGCAGATTGGCCCAAAAAAGAAATAATGTATCAAAGAGAATTGGTTATTTCCGCATTGAGGCAATCAAAGATCGCTTCTTCCCAAATCTGACTGGACTAACCCGTTCGCCGAGCTTATAAAAATCAGTTGATGACAAGCTAATTCAAAGTTGATCAACAACAAGCTTTTTCTCGATGCTCACTAAAAAGCTAATCGATCAAGAGAAACTTACAAACTAATTTCATTTTCATCGCTGTGGAACTGGCCAAGATCGAAGCCGATCTCAAGGTTCAAAATTCAATCGCCGTTTTTATTTACAAGGCAGATCTCAATGTATGAGTATCACTACCAGATCTCGATTTCCCACTCACGCTTTTTGATCAAAACCAAAAAGGGGAAGGAGAGGAGAAACCAATCGACACGATCAAACAATGTAAGACCCGGATCTGCATAGCTTGAATCTATGGATAAAGACTGCACTATCCGGATCTCTTTACAACTAAATTTCTGCAGAAGATGGAAAAGTCAAACCAAGAAAGAAAGTTATGGGCGGCCGGGACATAACAACTTGTACCGGGGCCACTCAAACTAAGAAAGTCACAAGAACACAAATAGCCAAACCAAAGCCGATAAGAAATCGGCCGAGAAACCCATCCAAAGAGCGTATTGTCAAGAAATTAGACAATTAAGAAAGGCGGCGTAAAAATCGCAGAAGGGCAAGATTCAAGAAGAAATTCAGACGAGGGCGAAGAAAGGAAAGGCTGGAAAATTGCATCGTAACCTGCCAAAGAAGAGTTGATGAGATCATTCCAAAACCGCCGCACACGCCGACAGTTTGAGGAATGGAATAAGATCGTGTTTAATGGGTTTCGATGCCTTTGTTTCGATCTTGTTCCGAAGAAGAATCTCTAGATGCGGAGAATTCCTCAACGGTTGGAAAACAAATATCAGATTTTCCAAGTATCCGGAAAATGAGGCCAAGATAATCAATGTAAAAATATATCGCCAAGAGTATGATGTGTTAGATTACTCAAGAAGCGCAAACGGCTCATTTGATGAGATCGAATTTAGAGGTTCTATTTTGACATCCCGAGCAAAACGCAGCATAATCGATCCTCGCAGATCAATGATGTCAAATGGAAACTATAAGATTTTCAATATCCATCAAGATCAAAGAGAAATGCCAGAAGGATACTGCCCTAAAGAGTGAAGAATCAAGACTTTCAGGATCACTGTTTTTTAAATTCAAAACTTTTATGATGTAATATGTAATCGACAAATCCAATGAAAAAAAGTTTATTCTTCCGATCCTAAGACAAAATCTCATTGTCTTCGATTATGTGCTCTTTATCGCTCTATATTTATCAACCTGTGGTTTGGTTTCTCAAAGTGTTTTGGTTTCAAAAAGGGGAAATTGTTGGGAAATTTAGTTTTGATGAAAGTTCTAAAACACATGTAACAGGACCGGTCGGACATGTTATTTGATCGATGTTTTTATTACCGGGTTATAGGATGCAGTTGATAATTATTATATAGAACAACCGATGTAGAAGATAGATCACATATTGAGGGGAACCTCAATATGTATAGGTCGGATCCAAGATCTAAAAAGGTGATATCCAACATGAGCCGAAGGCAAGAGAGAAGGCGGAAGATCGGATCGATCCGATCAAATCGATATCCCAATTTGAAGTCATTTGAAGCTCAAATTGAAGACTTGAAGATCGGATGACTTCGGAAGATCGGACCGAGAAGACCCTACATCGGTAGAAGTACGCTAGTTGAAGCTAAGACAAGCGGCACCGAAGACTTATCAAGTAGATCGATCGATTTTGGTGATCAATCAAAAGTCCTCACCGGTGAAAATGGATGTTTCACCAAATCATACGCCTATGATCCGAACAAGAAAAATGTCAAGCCTAGTTGGTAGAACTACTTTGAAAAAGTGCTTCGCTAACCAATAAGAACAAGACACGATGATCGGAGTCGAAATTACGGATTTGGTGCTTTTTCTCTAACTGGCTATAAAAGACACTATTCATGCTTTCGGCCATGCCGTTCTCAAGACGCCACATCAATCCCCAAGTCTACCAAATATAGCCCGAAATTCAAATTGCTCTCCAACGGCTCTTTGATTTTCGAGGTCTATAAATATGGGATTACACGAGTGAAAACAAAAAACTATCAAGAAGCTCAAGCTATAATCGATTTCCGCATCTACTAACACGAACTTGAAGATTATTTTCTATAGTGTTCAATCCCATAAGTTCTTAAGACGTAAATCTTTTCATCTAGCCGTTAGGGCTACTTAAAAACTAGAAAAGATTTCATAGTTGGAACTAAAACAATCTTACCCAAACCCAAAGTTAGGTTAAGTTATTTAGCAAGATTTCGGCATAGGGTTTCTAGTTCTAATTTCAGGATCGGTTGAGTGAGAACTCCTTAAATATCTGTTGGTGTCTTTGTGTTGGACTAACACAAAATCTAAGTCCAATTGGTTTAGTTGGTGCCCTTGTGATAGGGGAAAGAAGTGGACGTAGGGGCCGGTTTGTCCTAACCACTATAAATCTTGTGTGCCTTTACCGCTTTTTGATTAATCACTTAATCGCACACAACTATTAAAGTTGCATACATATTCTAAGTTAAGATCGGTTTTGCATCAAGCTTCGATCCGATCAAGTTCGACATTTTAGTCAATTGGTTAAAAGACCCGACTTTTGGAATCTAATTTATTAAAACTGGTTTTTCACACGGGTAAACTTTAGCTTCGCGACAAATCAGTTAAATCGATAGATACCGAATCGACCGATTTTCCTTGACAAGAAGTTGTTAGATATCAGTCCAAAACGATTCACTTACACTGATCGTGCTAATCGCCATCACAGATCCGATCCAAGACAAAAGTTTTTAAGTCTATTCACCCTCCCTCTAGACTTACGCTTTCACAAAAACCCGTTCGGGACCTACAATATGGGTTAAGATGGATAGTGCAATATTAATTATGTAGTGGGATTAATTAATATTTATGGGCTTGAATTATATTGTGGCTCAATATTAAATATTCAAGATCCATTAGAAGATCCAATCTTAATTCTCCTAAAGGCCCCCTGAGTAGCCCAACAAATAGTCCAATAACTGAAGAAGGTGATTAAAATAAAATAAATATTGTTGCTTAATTTTCCAAGTAAGATTTTAAATTTATAGATATGTTGGGAGAAAGATTTTCTTTTGAATTTTGTTATGGAATGAAGATATGTATTCTTGGAATACAAGATTATCTCATTAAATTCAAGAAATCTCCCACTAGCTTATCTATATTGAAATTTTCGAAAATTAGAAAATATAATGGGCAAGAAAGATTTTCTTGAAAAGATATTATGGAAGATATGTATTTCTTAAAATACAAGAATATCTCATAAATTCAAGAAGATCCAAATCTTGGATTCTTGCACATATTATTTTCGAAAAATCCATAATTAGAGGAGGTGGGATTTTTGTGGAATATTTTAATTATGGGAAAAAGAATATAGGAGATATATTCAAGATTTCTTGGTGACCAAGAAAAGTCTTTTTTTCCCACATTGTTTTTCTACAAGAATTTCGACCAACTCCTCTCCTATAAATAGGGATGATTAGTTCATTCCCAAGTACATTTCCATGTCTTCGAAAATATTAGCAAATTCACAAAGGTGGTGCAACAAAGTTTATTTTTTTTCCTTTTGTTAATTGTTCGACAAGTGTCCTTCCACGGATAGTTGAGCAAGGGCTAAGGGAATACTTGGGAAGTCCTTTTGGTTAGTCCGTCCGAATCAAGTCATTGCCATCCCAGAGGAAATGACGTTCACGTAAACCCGTAGATTCCATGCGTAGGTTTTACGTGGCTTTTTTATATGCATGATATGTTGTTGCAATTATTATTTGAATTAATATAGGATTAATTCATGCTAGTAATAATTAATGAATTAAATTTGTATTTAAATATTCACCCCTTAATAGATCATGCAAACTCATTCCCCAACAGAGATAAATATGTAGATAACCTGTTTTTATTATAATGCCTGAATGAAAATATAGTTGATGAGATATGTAGATAACTTTTGAATAAGAAAATCTGTATTTTCTTCTAGTTTCAATTGATTAATTTCTGGAATAAAATCAATCTTCTAGTTGTGAAAATATGGAATAGAATAAGATCTCTGGCCTGGGAAATTCCTGAATAATTGGATCTTTTTTATTTAGTACTGTTTTCTTTAACAACTCGAAAAACATTTTGGGCATTCAAAGGTCGATGTATTAGAGTGTATTTTAATACTCAATGTGCAAGGAATTATAAACCATATGAATTGATAAAACATTTTCTTATTATTCAGAATGATGCAGATGATGTGGTTTAGTGGTTAGAAGATGATATAACATGTGATAGATATATTAAAATATTATATATTGATTCTTTAATATATATATATATATATATATATTTCAGCATTTGAAATTTCAAATTATTCTCCTTTGTTATCCTGTAAAAATATATGAAATGTAATTTTGAGTCTTAACAAATGTGAATATAGCATCATCTTGCAACCACAATAATCTGTAAATTAATACAGGTATGAGGTATATATGCATATTTAAAAGATTAGGAATCAGAACTGTGAAGGTAGAAGACAGAGAATATGAAAACTTATATATTAAGAAGTGAATTGATAATGAATTGTAACATAGAAAACAATTTAAATTAAAATATAACATGTATATTTACTGAACTAATTACCTAAAATATGAAAGATAAAGGAATAATGAGTTGAAGATTTGTTTTTCAATTTAACATTAGTATTTGTGGAAATATTCTACATATTTTTTCCTTAAAAATTTTCTCAATCCATTATAATTTTAATATTTATTCATTAAATATTTATTTCAAAGATTTTTTCCAATCCATTATAATTTATTCAAAAGATTTATTTTTCAATTTCATATCTATTTCAAAGATTTTTCCCGTATTCCAAAGATTTGTTTCCCAATTTAACATGATAAAAACTCACATGAGATGGTTTCATACATGAGACAGGGTACAACTTACACTGCAAAAAAAATGGTGATTTACGACGGTGTTATAGCTGGAATTGTCCGAACTTATGAACAATCACTCACAACGGAAAACAATAAACACAAATAGGAAAAAGAGATAGATTTGGTGACCCGGTTCGTCAAATCTGACTACGTCCGGGGGCAATACCAAGCCAGGGATTTCACTAATATGTATCTGCCTAAGTACTAAGTTTTCTTCCCTTTCTAATACGCATTACAACGTGTATTTATAGATTACGAAGTAGGTTAGCTTTCTTCATGGGCCGAGTGATCTCGGCCTTCTAGGTTACCGCTTCACCGGATAAATAAAATCCTTCATTTTCGCTCAATCTCGTATTCCGCCAGAATGATTTTCTCGTTATGCCCTAATATCCGCCTTCATAAATATAACGCCATCTTATCCCATAATTCAAATTTATTCTTTAACGTAAGTCGCTGATCGGGCCGACCAGCATGGACGGTCGCTCCTGGCGTTTCGCTATAACTTGGTCAGCCGACCGATGGCTTCGAGTGATTGCCTGCCGTGGCGAAAAATATTACCAATTGCCCCTGTGTCGCTAGCTTTAGATGGTCGCTGGTCAATTGTTCAGATTGCATGGTCACTCCAGGGCGGCAAGGCCTTCTGGTCAACTGGCCGCCGAGAAGGCGATGACGACGCGGATCAAGAGGTCAACAGTGATGGCGCCAGAATCACCGGCCCCTGGATTCTTGGATTGAAGCAGACTACTCTTTTGAATTCAACATTTGCATTCGAGTCCCCCGCCTCTTATAAATAGTTTCTTCATCTTTGATTTTTGGGATTTTGCTTCTTCGAGTGTTTCCTCGCAGTTTTCATCCTCCGGCTGCTTTGTACTACTAACCGGTGTTTTAACCCTTTCCTTTCTTTCTACTTTAGCATAATGTATA
This sequence comes from Stenogyne calaminthoides, assembly GCA_037126765.1. Taxonomy (NCBI): domain Eukaryota; kingdom Viridiplantae; phylum Streptophyta; class Magnoliopsida; order Lamiales; family Lamiaceae; genus Stenogyne; species Stenogyne calaminthoides. The sequence continues at coordinate 25,757,281 of JBBCBC010000025.1, forward strand.
TGCCCCCGTGGCCACTGGCTGTGGGGGGCCCCTCCTTCATCGTTTATCTGTGGTCGGATTCCCCCGGAGGAGGTTTTTATCTACGGAGCTGCCGAGCTACGGGTTCAATCCAGTGGCATATTTTTCGCCCAGCCCGGAAATCCTCCATTGATCCGGAGGTATTTGGTCCCCGAGGATCCGTGGTTCTTACGCCGAGCGGGGAGGAGACCTCGAGGCGCACCTCCCGGGAGTCGGAGACCTTCGCCACCAAGACAAGACTGAATCCAACTTTTTCGATTATCGGTTTATCGCTAGGTTCCACCTCCGCCGACCACTTCGCCCCTCTTCAGTCCGTGCTAATACCAAGTCCGCATTTTTCATAAATGACGAGAAATACCGCCTCCACAATGTCGGAGGTCGATCCGACGCATTTCATCACCAATTTGAGACTCCGGCGATGTGTTTTTTATCGCCCGGATGAGTCCAAGAGGGACGACCAAATTTCAGAGGATATGATCGCCATTCACGAGGCGCTTTATGGATGCTCTGACTTCAATTTCCACTCCACCCCGCGATCATCTCATCGTCAGCTCGGGCACGCGTTGCCGACGCAGATCACTCCGAAGGGTGGAGTTACCTTCTGGCGACTCTGGCGGTGCTACCAGTCGGGCTTATCTACTACCCACGCCTAATAGAGGTGAACTACTTTTTGGTCACGTCGCCCAACATGGGCAGTGAGGGTCATTACGCATGAAGAATCGCCTGGCCGCATGGATTGTGTGGGGAATAGTCAACAAGGTAAAAAATGGCACCGGTGGTGGTTTGTGGTGGGAGCTTAAGGTAGCCTCCCGGGTTCCGCCGGAGATTCCATACCCACCGACTTCCAAGAGTGGGCTCTCAGAAGGTCCATTCGTAGGGGTGTCGAGCATCTCTGTCTTGATCTAATTTTTCCTTGTCTCTTGCGAGGTTTGTTGGGTTTCTGACGAGAGCCGCCTGGAACCAGACTTGAGGCGCTTTCGTGGTACTTTTCGACCATCCTTGGGAGGAGCGACACGTTGAGCTCTAGAACTCTCCCTCCAGGAGGTTGTGGGGGAGGGCTTCAAAGCGTGCCCTCGTGAGACCGGCCGTAACCATTGAGTCTCCCTACACAGGCTTTGTTTGAACCCCCTAGATTCCCCTTTTAAATGTTAAATGTGCTTTTCTGCGGCTCCATGCGTACCCGTCCAAGCAATGCCTTGTTGGCCGCACAAATGGCCTCCCGTGGATCCCACACTCCGCTTCTCTCGGGACGGGTCGCGGTGTGGTCCACGTCCCCGTCCCGTGGGGGCATGGTGGAAACAAGCAGGTCCTCCCCAGGCCCGGATCGCTCAAGGACAAAGTCCAAAGAGGGGCGAGAAGGTGCTCGGGCTCGGGTTCTGCTCAGAGGGCTCGAACAGCTACCCTCCGCCCGACGCTTCAAGGTTTCGGGATCGCGACGCTCGCGGGATTCACGCGATCTTTCCGGGCGTAGTCTCGAATGTTCACCTTTTTATGCTTTCACAAATGTCCGACTTGTTCTTGTCTTTACAAAGCTTGAGCTTGTCAACTTCCGTCGAAGTAGCCGACTATCTTCATTCGATGATGCCCCCATCGCCGGTTTTTTGCCGGACTCAACCTCGGCTCGCGCACTCCATGCGAGGCGATGCCGGTGTTGGTCTCGGGCGACCACCATGTCGCCTTCAAAACAGTAAGGAGAACAACTTGTACACCGCCTCGATCTATTCTTAGAAAGAGCCACGTTCCTCGAGCCTGGTCGTCGAACAGAATGATCATGGATTGGAGACCTCGCCTCGCCTCGGCGAGCAGAAGAAGAAGATGGAGGAGGCGGCGGCTATGTCTCGAATGGAAGTCGACTTGAAGAATTTGCCAGAGGGCGGTCGGCGGTAGCCTTGCCGGTGGGGAGGTGAACACGAGCGGCTTTTGAAGTCGGTCCAAGACCGCATTTGGGTAACGTTGCGAAGTGCAGGTCGATGAGCTTACTCGTCGATTAATTTGATCTCCGTATTGGCGGTGAATTTATGTGAAACCCAGTCGGAGAACTTCGAGCTCAGGATGTCGAAAGAGGCTTCCCTCCGTGTTCTGCCCAGCGTCGTAACTGAGGATCTTCTTCTCCTGCTCGATGCCTACTCTTTGATGTCCTCCGGCCGTTCTGGTCGTGATCCCTCCTCCAGAACCATTACGTGCTTGTGGATGATTTCAAGGCCTTTGTTCTTGATTGCCGCCGAAAGGTGACATGGATTCTCCTTGTGGCGGACATGGCGGTTTGGCATTAATCTGTCATTCCCTAGCCGGAGGAAGCATTTTGATGCGGTCGAGCCCGAGTTCCGACCACGAGGATCCCCCTGGGGAGGTGCATGTCGACCTCAAAGGCATCGTGTTCGTGCCCTCGGGGGGCGGTTGTCGGCGATAATGCGGCGGCGGCATGTGGCAAGTGGTGAAAGTGGTGGGGGCGAGGATCGGGCGGCGACCAAGCTGTCATGACGGATAGGTCGAGGTATGGTGTTTAGGATCCCCATTTTCTTTTTGGAAGATGTTATTTTTCTTTTCATCTTTTTCTTTTCTATTTTTACATGTATGTTGTTTCGGCCCTCGGGTATAACCTTTGTAAATGACCCTTGTGCCTTTTTATTCTGATGAATGGATTGACCCTCTGAATTTGTCATTTCCGTGCATTTACGTACTTGTTTCTTACTTTATTTCTTAGAAAGTTGGTCCACCGCAAACTTGAACATGCACCTACGACTATGTGTCTTTGAGATGTGTCCTAACCGTCGTTTGAATACGGTGCGATGTTAATGGTGTGTGTTTTGATCGTCTTATCTTATGCGATGTGTCTAAACTTTGGCTTAGTCGTGTTATGGTGTTGTCTTTAAAAGATCATCATACCTCGTGCGGTGACGAATGCAATGACGACTTTGTGGACGCAGGTTCCAAGTGATGCTTTCTGTCGTAGGTGGTCGACTTGGCGACCATCACGAATGACTTGACCTTTGTCGTCTAAGTCGCCTCTGGGGCGGTTCTTAGATGACTTATTCTAAAAAACTTGCGTAGGAAATCCAAAAATGCAACTTTATATAAAATATTTTGACTTAAAACTATCGAACTATTACAAAGTTTTGATAGCAAACTAGTATCTTGGGCTCTTATCGCCCTTATCGATAGTATCTTCTTGAGGTGGGGCGTTCCATGGGTATTGCGTCATGATGCCGTCTGGGTCTTCGATCTCGTATGCCCCTTCGCCAAGCACTGGATAATACGAACGCCCCTCTTTAGGTGGGGTTAATAACTCCTTTGGGCACCCCGAGTACATTTTTTAGGACGAGATCGCCTTTCTTGAACTGTCGGAGCTTGACCTTTGAGTTGTAGTATTTTTCACTCTATCGTTTGTAGCAGGCATTTCTCAGGTTAGCCTCTATCCTTTTCTCCTCCAGCAGGTCCAAACTAGTCATCATAGCCATGTCGTTGTCGTTTGAGGCTTTGTTGCTGGATTCGATGATGCTTCAGTATGGCGACCTCCGCTGGTATTACCGCTTCTGCTCCGAATCGAGGGAGTAGGGTGTTTCTCCTGTGGAAGTTTTGCAGGTTGTCCTGTATGACCACAATACCTCGGGCAATTAAACGCCCTTTGCCCTTCCTCTTTCAAGTCGCTTTTCGATTGTATGTTTGATAATTTTGTTGATCGCCTCGACTTGCCCGTTGGATTGAGGATGGTAAGGGGTGGAGAAGAGCTTTGTTATCTTCCATTTCCTGAAGAACGCGTCGATCTTGAGTCCGTCGAATTGCTTTCCATTATCAGACACGATTTCTTGTGGGAGACCGAGGCGACAAATGATGTTTTTCCATATGAATTTTATCCTCTCCGGTCTGGTCGATCTTTTTCGAGAGCCTCGACAACCGCCCACTTTGTGAAGTAATCGACCATGACGAGGCAAACCGTGACGGTACACAGGGGCGATGGGCAGGGGGCGATGATGTCGATCCCCCATTTTGCAAAAGGCCATGGACTTAGGATGCTGGTTAACTCTTCTGGGGACATCTTGATCGAGGGGGCGAATATTTGACATCGGTGGCATATCTTTGCGTATTCGAGGCGTCCCTCTTTAGAGTTGGCTTTAAATATCCTTGTCGGATGGTTTTTGTGGGCTGGGATTGGCCTCCGTGTGGTTTTCCATTGGATGCCCTCGTGGATTTCTCTCGGGATGGTTTGCCCCGCCCGCATCACGCGTTTAAGTAGTGGGATGTTGAAACCTTGCTTGTACAAGTTGTCGTCGACCATCACATACCTTGCTGCTCTCATTTGCAACCGTCGGGCATTGACCCTATTGTCGGGCAGGTGTCCTGTCTTTAGATACTTGAGTATTGGTGTCCTCCAATCCTCGTGGTCGGCATCCATCGAATTCGGTGCGGCGAAAGTGTGTTGTGGATGGGGAGGTTGGTTTACGTGATGGTGATATCTCTCATATCCGGCCGCCCGATGTTGCTTCTTTATTTAAAAAGCATCGCGCAGGAATTCGTTCACGGGTATCGGTTCCACGTGAACACAGTGAACCTTTTGAGTATCTACGGACGACTTCTTGGTATGTGGGCCGTTATCGCTACTTCCAAGAACCTCATACTCCCCGGCACTTGACATGCGACGGGTTGAGTCGGTATGTATTTTCAACCTTCTTTACTCCCATAGCCATACGCCCGTTTCGACCCTCAATTGGGCCTCGTATTCTGCTTCCATTGTTGGTGGCCTGAAAGTCGAACATGATGGCCGTCTGGAAGAATGACCGTGAAAGACTAATCGGGGATTATTCCCGCTCGGGTTTGGTGGCGGACCCGTCGTGGGAAGCTCATGGGGGCCTGCTGGGCTTCATAGCGGCCATTCGAAAAAGCCGGTTCCACCATGAAATCGGCCAAGGCTTCAGGCCTTGATGGCCGATTAAGTGAAATATGTGATACCAACCGCCGACTTCAATTCATTTATTTCATGCCGTCCACGATCGGGGCGATGTATGCTGCTCTAGGGGTAATGAGAGGTCAATACTTCCACCTGGTGGTCGAAAAACTACGGCCGTAGCTTTCCTACGCTCATTACGAGGCGAAGCGCTTCTCGAGGGGAGGATACCTGCTCGCCTCGCCAGAGTGCCCGACACATAGTAGATCGGCAGTAGTCTTGCCCTCGCTCAGATACTAGGACCGAACTTAAGGCTGTTTTGTTCGGGCGCCAGTAAAGGATGAGCTTTCCCTGGGACCAGGTTTGGCAATATTTTTGGGTTGGGCAGTACTTCTGATACCGCCTAGGTACGTTCGGGCCTTTCTATCCACTGGAAATTGTTTTTTGCCTTCTTCAGTGTGTCGAAGAAGGGTTTGCACCTGTCTCCCATGCGAGATATGAACCTGCTGAGGGCTGCCAGGTTTCCCGCGAGCTTCTGGACTTCCTTTGGGTTTCGTGGGCTGCCCATTTCTAGTATCGCCTTAATTTTTGTTGGATTGGCCTCTATTATAAACTTGTCACCAAGTGGCCAAGGAATTTGCCTGACTCCACGCCGAAGTTGCATTTCTTTGGGTTGACTTCATGTTGAACTTCCTCAGGATGCTGAATGCACGAGCGAGGTCAGCAAGATGATCTTCTTTTTTCAGACTCTTAACCACTATATCGTCTACGTATACCTCCATGGACTTCCCGATTTCCTCCGCGAACATTCGGTTTACCAATCGCTGGTACGTAGCTCCGGCATTTTTGAGGCCGAATGGCATTCTTTTCCAACAGTACATATTCTTCTCGGTGAGGAAGGAGGTATGTTGTTGGTCGTCTTTGTGCATGGATATTTGATGGTAACCTGTGAATGCATCCATGAAGGACATCATTTTGTGCTCGGCTGTGTTATCGATCAGATGGTCGATGTGTGGCATGGGGAAGAAGTCTTTGGGGCATGCTTCATTCAAATCGGTGAAGTCGATGCATAGTCTCCACGTCCCGTTAGTTTTCTTGACCAGGACGGCGTTGGACACCCATTGGGGTTGGTCGGCTTGGGTGATTAACTCGTTGTCGAGCAGTTTCTTTACTTCTTCGGCCAACGCGGCATATTTTTTGGGCCCGAATTTTCTCCTTTTTTGCGCGACCAGTTTTTTCCCGGGGTCAATGTTGAGTTGATGGCAGGTGACCTCGGGGTCGATTTCTACCATATCCTTGTGGGACCAAACGAATACGTCTAGATTCCCTTTGAGGAAGTCGACCAGTTGTTCTCTCAACTGAGGCGAGATTCTAGAGCCGATTATGACTTCCAAATCCTGTCGGGTTGGATCCATGTTGACTTTTTCGAGCTCCTCGTCTGGTGTTGCTCGATGTTAGTCTCTTCTCGGATCATCAATTATTCCTTGGATGATGAACTCGTGTGGTTCGGGTCCAATTTTTGGTTCCAGATCCTCGCCTATTTGTTCATTCTGGTCGATTTCCATTGTGATTCTTTGATTATTTGCTATTTCTTGTACGCTATAATTTAAATGAGACCAGATATAAATTGAACATCCTCTTGCATCAAGTTGATCGCCCTTAACGGTGCTGACCACCCCATCTAAAGTGGGGAATTTTACACAGAAATAGTAAGTGGAGGACGCAGCCTCGAATTCATGCTCGAAAGGCCTGCAGAGGAAACCATTAAAGGTCGACAGCAGGTCGATTACAAGGAAATCACAAAGTTTTGTGGCCCTAATGGCCCTATCTATAGTGGAGACTAGCTCTACTGGCCACCGTATGATCCCCGTGGGGCTTTACGGTGGCATCGCCAAAACCCTTACCGGATGTTCGCAGCTCGAGATAACCATGATAGTCGCCGAGCTCGCCGAAAGTTTTCTTGAACAATATGTTGCAGAAGGCTCCGTTGTCGACCAGTAGTCGTTTGACAATCACCCCCATAATTTTTGCCGATATGACCAGAGGGTCGGCATTTGGGTATACAATGCCCGTCTTGTCCTGTTAGCCGAATTGGATCCGATTGCTTTCTTGTGCGGTGGCGTTGAGTGGTAGGCACAACCGCACCATGTTGGCCATTTCCCTTAGTTCGCTACGGCGCGCCTCTTCGATAAGCGAGATGGACGCGAGAGACCACCCATCGCCCGAGTGGCAACAAGGTATGGATTACCCTCTCATTTTGCTATGTTTCGGCATGGGGGGTGCTTGTCGACCACTCTTACGCTCTCCCCTTTTTCTTGGCGACCTCATGTTCTTAAGGGCGTGCGATATTATCGAGAGTACTGATTGTCTTTGTGTTGAGGCCGCTGGATGTGTTCATGCAACATTCCGTCCTCATAGAGCTTCCAGAGTTGTTTCAGGAGATCGCGGCATTATTTGGTGTTGCGGATGGATGACCATTTTCATGATAATGGCAATACTTTCCCAGGCTCTACCTATTGTCGCTCTTTTTGATGGGCCGGGGGTCGTCGAGCAGTCGCTTGTCCTTGATCTGAGTGAAGATGTATCCGGGGGATACACCGAAGGCCTCTATCAGTTTGACCGCCACTGGATCTTCAAACGGCTTGAAATTTTCTGGGGTCTTGTATTGCCCTGGCTTCTTGCTCGCCTTTGGGGGCGCAAATTTCTTTCCCTCCCCCATTCTGGCCACCAAGAGTTCCATGGTGTTGATGATGTCGCTTGTGTGGGTTCTAACCTCCGCGTAAGTTGCCGGATAGTTGGCAATAACATTTCGCCAGAGCTTGGTTCCCTTCTTCAGCCCAGCGATTACACCTAGTAGATTGGCTTCGTCGCCCACTAATTCTCCATCCAAGATGAGACGATCGAACCTTTCGAGGTAGGCCCTGTCTGTCTCGTCGTCGCCTTGCTCGATGTTCGCCAACCGTTGTTTCCCTGCGGGTCTGGGCGCCATGGCCGCGAAATGTCCCATGAAAAGCCATCAGCTTTATTGAAAGGGTTGATGGACCGGGGTACGGACGTACCAGGTGTGCTCGCTGCTCGGCAGTGACGGAAAGAGTCAAGACATGGTCTTGCCGGACGCTCCTACGGATGTCATGTACGAAGTATATATTTAATGGTGCATCCTTGGATCGTAGTTCCACCGTGACGATTGATCAAGGTGGTGTTGATTTTATCTCGTGGGGGCTTACAATGGTTGAAATTTTGAGCATTTATAAAGGGAGCGCCAGATTAAGCGCTCGTCTCCGCGGGACCACATTGTTGTCCATCCTTTCTCGGCGGGTCTTGACCGTCTGCCTTAGGGCGGCGAAGCCTTCTTGTTGGTTTGGTCGCTGATGGTTGAAGAAATGTCGACACAACGCTAAGACGCGCGGGTTCGCTCTCAGATTTTTGATGGTCGCGCTTGAACACGACCATCTCGATGGAATCGGCCTCATCTTCGCAGGACGATTTTTCGCTTGCAGATGTCCACCCAAGCGATCGAAGACCGAGTTGGGTGCCCGATTATCTCCTAGTCGGTGAAAAACCGAGACCTCTTGCCCGTCTGTGCGGCAGGCTCTGTTTGCCGCTCCTTTGGGGGGAGGGTTGGCCTTAGCCGCCGAGACGACCTGGTTGAGACCGAGCTGCCCCCCTAATTGGGTTTTTCCCCTGGTATTCCCTCCAGGGCGGGAGGCCTTGATGACAGGTTGTTGGCCATCGTCCTCGTCGAAATTCAGGTTCCGCTTGCGTAAATATACCCAAGCGTTCTTCATCTCTTCGGGAGTTTTGAAGATTTGAGCCCAATTTTGCTCATCAGCGGTCTGCTTCTGCAGAGGCCTCGATTCTGAGGATAGGGATGCCTCCACCCCATCGCGTGGATTGGTTTTGAGGCCGGTCATTGGAATGTCGTTTTGCGCCATTGTTCCTTGTGAGTTCTTTATTTCTCTGTGGATCCGGTTGCGTTATTGAGTTTCCCACAGACGGTGCCAAATTGTTATAGCTGGAATCGTCCGAACGTATGAACAATCACTCACAACGGAAAACAATAAACACAAACAGGAAAAAGAGATAGATTTGGTGACCCGGTTCGTCAAATCGACCACGTCGGGGCAATACCAAGTCGTGGATTTCACTAATATGTGTCCGCTTAAGTACTAAGTTTTTTCCCTTTCTAATACGACATAACGTGTATTTATAGACTCACAAGAGGTTAGGTTTTTCTTCACGGGCGAAAGTGATCTCGGCTTTCAGTGGTTTCCTGCTCCTTTGGATAACAAACTCCTTCCTTTTCGGCCGCCAATCTCGCCTATACCGACTTTCCCTTGTTATGCCCTAATATCCGCCTCCATAAATATAACGCGATCTTATCCCATAATTCAGCCCATTCTTTACTGGGGAAAGTCGTTGACTCGGGGCAACCAGTATGGATGGTCGTTCTCCCGAGGTGCTCATTATAACTTGGTCGCCGACCGATGGTCACCCCCGAGTGATCACCGGTCGTGGTGAGGCACAATGACCCGGTTTTAAGGCGGTAAAAACCGTCATTCTGATGCAATGACGGTTTTCGAATAATTTAATCGGCCGGCCGAAAAGTCATTAAAAATATAGCGACGGTGTTTTTCAAGGCTGTCGCTACTAACGATGGCGTGCATCCGTCTCTAATTATCAGCGGTTTTTCATCGTCGCAATATAGCGGCGGTTTTGTCGACGGAAAAAGTGGGCGGTTCCCGTACGCGGAATAAGTGTCGCTAATACGAAATCGCTAAAAGCGTCGATATTTTGTCGATGGTGACGTCATATCGTCGCAAACAACGGCGAAAAAAAGTCGTTATTAACGACAAAATATATCGTCGACATTTGCGGCGGTAATACTCCGTCGATCTCGGCGACAGCGGTTCGTCTCCAAAACCGTTCTTCGTCGAGAATTTTCGAAAAAAAAAAAAATGGCTGGCGGTGGTTCGAACGGGCAGGAGCGGTTGGGCATCGAACCACCCGAGCCACGGACCATCTCAAACCTAACCACCAAACATCTCATATATAAGCCACTAAGCCTCCCAATTAAATCAGATATTTATTCGCTCCAGTGGGGGACCGAACACGGGACCTTGAGCCCGAGCGGGGATCAATTCCGCTCGGGCACTTGCTTCTTTACGTTTACTTAATGAATTTAATTGTATATGTCCTAAAATTCATTATTTTTCAAAATATTTTTAAAATTCTTTATTTCAATTATCTTATTTAATAATTCAATTACATTTTAATATAATAATTTATATTTTTTTATTTATAACTTATAATTAAATTAAAATCGTATTTTTTTAAACTTATTTTTAATAAAATTAATTCTACATTAATTTAAAATTATTATTTTTTAAAAATTTTTATTTCAATTATCTTATTTAATAATTCAATTACATTTTAATATAATAATTTATATTTTTAATTTATAACTTATAATTAAATTAATTAAATTAAAATCATATTTTTTTAACTTATTTTTAATAAAATTAATTCTATATTAATTTACAATTAATTTTTTTTAAAATTTTATTTCAATTATTTTATTTAATAATTCAATTACATTTTAATATAATAATTTATATTTTTTATTTATAATTTATAATTAAATTAATTAAATTAAAATCGTATTTTTTTAAACTTATTTTTAATAAAATTAATTCTATATTAATTTACAATTATTATTTTTTTCAATTATCTTAATTAATTAATGATTCAATTACATTTTAATATAATAATTTAGTTATTTTTATATTTACAATGATTATAGTTTTTAAATTTATATTGGATAATTACCAAAAAATAAATTATGTTTAGAACAAAATTAAATAACTTGTAATATCATAATAGAGTGTCGTCAATGTGAAATATTACAAATGAAATACAATATAATTATTATTCGTCATCTCATCGTTGCCCCCATCTGTATTATCATCCTCCTCCTCCTCATCCTCCTCGTCCTCGTCCTCCTCATCCTCCTCCTCGTCCTCCACTTCCTCATCACCGTCTTCATTCTCCTCTTCCTCACCATCTTCATTCCCTTCCCCGCCGCTGTCAATCTCTATCAAATCTGGATTTCTAGCTGTTAAGTCTACGAAAAGATTGAAATCTCATGTATGCACCGGTTGAGTGGCAATCAAGTTTTCGTTTGGACGAAGCGCGTCATTAACTACGGTAGTTGAATCCGGTTTAGGAACTTGCACCAGTGATCTCACCTTTACTTTGCAAATAGCCATCCATTCATTATTTGCTCTCGAACGTCGACACGAGTAAAGAGTATACTGGGGGATACGAGTAGCAAACACAAAGCAGATCATAGCTTGGGATATCTTCTTCTTCTATGAACATCGACCGGTTTGTATTCGGGATGAATCCTTGTTTCGGGCGAGATGGATCATACCAATCACACTTGAACAACACAACCGGTCTTCTCGGGGAACCCCGGATATCCTACTTCAACAACTTCTTTGCTGGTGTCCAAAAGTAGTCACGGCTTTCTCCATCGAACATTGCCTTTGTTAATGCAAACACCACTTTATTCACGAGAGATTTGGTCGATGCATAATCCATCGTATGAAATTTGTAACCATTTACATAGTATCCTTGGTACTTGTTGACCTTTTCGTAGTGGTCCTCATCGAGATCCCGCATGAATGGGTTCACAATTCCACCATTATAGCCCTGTGTGACTTTGACGATTTGAGGTTAAATATATAATTGTAAACATTTAATATGAATTTATTAATAAACAACGGTTTAGAACCACTCACATAGTTTTGGAACCACTCTGCAAAACCACGAGTAATATATTCACCTACTTGTGCATCTGAGATGTTTGGATCTATATGGTGTAGCTCTTTAGTAAAGATCCTAATTGAAAGCAATATATTATATTAATCAACTATTATATAATAAATTAATTAATATTCTAATAATTATGTAAATGATATGTATATGAAATACTTACTCAATGTACGGTTGAACTTCCTCACAATTGAATAACACATATTTATGTGCAGCTTCAATCTCTTGTCGGTTCAACCATCTCCGTTCATTTGTCTTACCCAAACATCGACCTGGAAACTTAAACACGGTCAACATACCATCAATATCATCAGCAACATTGTCTGTGCCTCTATCGTCATAATTACGAGGCTCGTTCTTCAACCTTGTTCTAACATGATCCTCGAAATAGTAAGAACAAAATGTTGTAACCTCCTCACACAAGTAGGCATTAACAATTGATGCTTCAACTTTTACCTTTTGTTTAGCATTGAGCTTCAAGTTATGTAGATACCTATAGATATATAATAAAAAAACAATTATAAGATCAAAACATAAATATATTAATACTTGTATAAATAGTTGTGAAGTGAAGGTTTACCTCTCAAATGGATACATCCACTTATATTGCACCAGACCGGCAATTTTGGCTTCATATGCTAAGTGCATCGGCAAGTGCTCCATCGAATCAAAGAAGCTTGGAGGGAAAATGCGCTCCAACTTGCATAAAATAACTGGAATGTCTTTCTCCAAACGGACCATGTCATCCCACGTAATCATTGTAGACGTTAAATCTTTGAAGAATAAACTCAACTCAGTTACAACCCTCCAGATATTGTTCAGTAGGAATTCCCGGAATGCGAGGGGCAACAGTCGTTGCATAAACACATGACAATCGTGACTTTTCATCCCGGACACCTTCCCGTTTGATGTGTTTACACAACGACTCAGATTGGAGACATAGTCATCTGGAAATCTCAGATCTTCAATCCAATTACACAAAACCACTTTCTGTCTCTTATCAAGTGTGTAATTGGCTTGGGGATACCTTCCGGTACGTTCATCCCTCTTCAAATGATCACGTTTGCATATCTCGTTCAGCTCATCACGCGACTTTGCAGTGTCTTTTGTCGTGCTCTCTGTGTTCATGATTGTGTGGAACAAGTTATCGAACACATTCTTTTCGATGTGCATCACATCTAAGTTGTCTTAGAATCAAAAGTGAGCTCCAAAGAGGGCAAGTCCCGTAAAATGCTCTTCTTCTTCCAACCACCGGTACCATTCATTTATTGCTCCTCCGCATGTTCTTCTGTTGTTTTCCTCAATCCCTTCTGATTAATTTGATTTTACAACATGGAGCCTACATGAATGCAAAGAGTTATAAGTTAATTAATTTATCATATGTAGATAGAAATATATTAATTAATTTAAAACAACTAATATAAAAATACATGATCTCTTTTTCAAACCTTTTTTTTAACGATTGTGTTCTTGATAAAGTCCTTTTTATTCTTTCGAAAAGGATGATCTTCTGGTAAAAACTTTCGATGGTTATCAAACCATGAAACTTTTCTGCTAAGCGGGAGACTGAAAGCGTCAGAATCCTCCATGCAGTAAGGACATGCTTGTTTCCCAGCCGTCCTCCATCCGGACAACATGGAGTACGCAGGATAGTCGTTGATCGTCCAGAGCAGGGCAGCCCTCATCGTGAAGTTCTGCTTTCTCAATACATCGTATGTCAGCACTTCATTATCCCATAGATGTATTAAGTCTCTTATCAGGGGCTGAAGGAAAACATCTAGTTTGTCCTTTGGATTCTTTGGACCAGGTACCAATATCGTGAGAAATATCGTTTGGGGCTTCATGCACATCCACGAAGATAGAATATACGGAGTCAATATAACCGGCCATAACGAATGCTGCTTACCGTGTATTCCAAATGGACAAAAACCATCAGTGTTGAGACCTAACCGAACGTTCCTAGGTTCGTCAGAAAAAATAAGAAATACCTCGTCAAGATATTTCCAGGCCATCGAGTCAGCAGGGTGTCTCATCTCTAAGGTATGAGGACCAGTCCCTGTATGATGTCATGTCATATCTTTGGTTGTGGCACTAGATTGATACAATATCCGCCGAGGAATGATAGGGAGGTAATACATCATTTTATTTGCCACTTTCTTCTTCTTATATACGCTTCCCTCGACCGTCGATCCGGTTTCGACAGCGGTACTTTGTACAAGAGTGCCCACAAAATCGAGACTTATCAAGATTCGCGTCTTCTTCATTACCCCAGAATAACATGCAGTTATTGATACAACAATCAATACTCTCTACTGGTAGACCCATACTCTTCAACAAATTCTTGGCTTGATATTCTGTAATAGGCACCTTATTACCGGAAGGACGTACCTCATTGATCAACTTACTAATATGGTTATAGGCTCTTTGAGAAAGTTTGTTCTCAGCCTTGATAGCCATGAGTCGGGCATTGAATGACAACAAAGAGTGAGTTTGACATCCATCATCTGAGATCTTTCATTTGCTTTTGAGTATTACGTAAAAATTAGCACCGCTTCCTCATTTGGTTCCTCCTCCATAGCCTCATCTTGAATCCCACCGGCTTCGCGATCATCGTATGATACATATCCGGTGTATCCACTGCAGGTGGCTCGAACTGTACTCTAGGATCATCGAATCCATGATCATCGTGTGTCTCATTGTATTCGAGAGTATTATAATACACTTCAAGGTCATTGAAATCAACATTCCACCGCTCTTCACCATGACGTGTCCAATGTAGTAATATGGAACAAAACCATTCATGATAATATGTGTCTGAACATCCACAGTCTCTCTGTATGACTTGTTTTGACATTTTTTTGCACTACACGGACATCTTATACGACCTTCTGAATTTACTGCACCATGATTAATTGCAAACTGAATGAAGTTATTAACTTCATTCAAGAACTCCATATTTATACTTCCGTTGATAAGTCGAGGAGTCGAATACATCCACTGACGATTCGGATATTCCATCTGTTTCAAATCATTATCAATATGTTAATTCTACAAAAAAATTGACAGAGTTTCGTCTGTATATGTAAATATCCATATATATTCTTCTATCAAATAACATCAAATACATTCATTTAACATAAACTATCTACACAATATTCATCTAGCTATGATCACAACATTCATTTAACATAAACTATCAATAAAATATATGTCAATACCAAACTTATAACATTACACTATATATATTTTTAGTCAAACCGGTAGAAATGTGAAAACGTACCGTAAAATCGTCCTCGAGGAGTAAATATCTTTCCTCTACACAATATTCACTTCAAAAAATGATTTTTGCCTCTATCTACACAAAATTTGATTTTCGAAAGTTTTTGTTTGTTTTCGACTTTTCTGCAGGCTGAGGTGCCTGGTTTTTGTTAAATTTTAGCGACGGATTCAGCGACGGTCACTAGAAACCATCGCTAATAGCGACGGTTCAATGACGGATATTTTTGTCATTCATAGCGACGGTTTAGCGACAGAATTTTAAATAACTGTCGCTAAGTCAGTCGCTAAATACACGATTTAAAAAAAAACATAAATTAAAATTGTTCAATGCTAATTAAAAATTAAAAATAAAAACATAAAATTAAAAATTGTTCATAACATAATTAAAATAACAATGATCCTAGAAGGGATCTGCCCTCCAAAATGACTATAATCGACTCCCCCAAACTTCGTTGCCCAAGTTCTTCTGATAAATCCACCCCGTGTTCCCTCCACTGTGTACGCCACTTGTACATCATGTCATGGTAACGCGATTGAGCAAGTTTACAAAATGCATTATAAACTACATCGGTCTCGAGCTCAGGACTCCACGTAGTTTGTTTCTATATTTCAAAAATAATACAATAATTAATTAAATTAATTTTAACAATATATATTAAAATAAAATATTTTAAGTAAATTTTATACCTTAAACTCCTCAAAATACAATTGACGTTGATCAGTTGACACATTTTTCCAACGATAAGCGTTGACAGCAATTTCCACCCGCGTAATGACGTTGTTAGCTATCGTAAAGCCTCGTGACTGTGCACAATACTATAACACATTAAAAAATAAATACAGAATTAATAATTAATGTATTAAATTAATTAATTATATAATTATTATCGTATAAAACAAAAACACTTACGCTCCATTAACAATATTGATAAACAAACCAGTAGTAGGCCTTCTGGATGAAGCAGGAACGTCACCACTTTCAGCAGCCATCTAAATAAAATATGAAATTTATATATTAATTATATTATATAAAATTAAATTAAATATAAATAAATATCTGAAAAAAATAATTAAAGTAGTAAAAGTGAATATCGAAGAATATGGATGAACGAGGCTTGTTTGTATTGCTTCGATTTGATTGATGAAACAAATGGGCAGGCTAGGCGTGTATTTATAGAATTGGATTTAGCGACGGATTTCAAAAAATCGTCGCTAAATCCATCGCTAAAGTCTACCAAAATTAATGACACCACCTCGCAACAGACGGATCCTCGCAACGAGCGTATCTCTTCATGTTCTACAAAGTATAGCGATGGTTTTTGAAAACCGTCTCTAAGTCCGTCGCTAATCCGTCGATTCGGACTATCGATTCGATGATCCGTGATAAACCGTCAGCGACAAGCAGTTTATAATCCGTAGCTAAATGTTGTGATTTTGACGGTTTGACTAAAATCGTCGGCAAAAACCGTCGCTATTAACGACGGCCTCGTTAACCGTCGCTAATTTAAAATCGTTAAAAACGCGCTTTTTGTGTAGTGCTAACACAAATCACACCCACCTCTCCCAAAGTGTTAAAACATTAATGCCCAACTTATACCCCGTCTCACCATGAGACAGTCTCATGCAAGTGTCTCTCATTTAACATTAGTGTTTGTGGAAATATTCTACATATTTTTCTCAATCCATTATAATTTATTAATATTTATTCATTACATATTTATTTCAAAAAAAAAAATTCCAATCCATTATAATTTATTCAAAAGATTTATTTTTTAATTTAATATTAGATTTTGTGGAAATATAGTACATATTTTTTTCCAAAGATTTTTCAAAAGATTTAGTTCTCTTATATCCATTTCCTATAACCCTAAACTTTTATTTAAATTTTTCAACAACAACAAATGTTTTCTGTTTTATATTAACTTTTTAAAATTTTATGAGAAATTAATACTTTCTTTATAAAAATAATTATTAATAAAAAAATATATAGTGTCTTCCGAATGAAAAAACACTTTAATACGAATATTTATAAAAATGTAATACAAGTTAATTATACAATTATAATCGTGCATCGCACGGGTTCAGTTACTAGTACATTATGAAAGTCACATTCTATATGACATTTGAAAAGGTTTGGTAAATTGGCCCAAAGACTTTATAAGATAGTATAGTTCTTAATATATAATGAAATTAAACTTTGTTTAATTTGTCTAGCGTGGTCTAATCATGAGTCAAGTTGAAATTTGGTGCTAACATAACAATAATTTAATTTGATCTACGATACATTCATGAACCGTATATATTAAATCCATATATTGATATATGCAAATGCATATACTGATATATATATATAAACTTTTTTGTTTATTTTAGTTCATCCATCCTTGAAAACAAATTTCGTTATTTATTTTGGTACATTAGAGCAATTTTAATGGTTAAATGAATCTCACAATTTTTTCTACAAATTGTAATATATATCATGTTAGTTGCCACATCAAAAATAAAATATCAACGTCAAGTGTGGATAGCTCAATTGGTTAGAGTTTCACCACCTGAGACCTTGAGGTCCCGAGTTCGAGACACGGAGAGGGAATATTTATTCCCTCTTGTGGTGGTCCCTCTCTTGTGGGGTGGTGGTCCCCCTGTTGTTGAGTTGCGGTTCCAATTGCGGTGCGGTTGCGGTTCCGAGTTGCAGTTTCGGGTAGTCCCCCTCTTGTGGTGATTGTCATTCCGGTCTACAGCGAGATGAAATGATGTTGCCATGTGCCCAGTGGTAGAAGAAATAATTGTAATTGATTATCTCCGATTGCGGTGAGGTTGCGGTTCCGATTTGCAGTTTCGGGTGGTCCCTCTCTTGTGGTGATTGCGGTTCCGGTCTACAGCGAGATGAAATGATGTTGTCATGTGCCCGGTGGTAGAAGAAATTATTGTAATTGATTGTCATTAAAAAAATTAAAAAATAAAAAAATCAACTATTACACATTTGTTTTCTACCATGGTTAAACACATTTTACATTATATTATGATCAGTTTCACTATCAATTCACTTTTGTAGTTTTGTCTATAATAAAATAGTTTCATTTCTCTTCATAAATATACACACTAGTATATATATATATTTTTCTTTATAAAGTACTTATTTTATATAAAAAAATTATAAATACTTTGATATTGTAAGAACTTAATTAATGTTTATACTTGAATATAACAAAATTGCATATTCAAATTATAATAGGCTTAATTTATCCAATATCTCGTCAAAATTATTCAAGATGACACATATATAATTGGGTAAAGGACCGTACACCACTATTACTATTGCTCGTAAGGATCGACACTTTAAAATAAAGTGTCGATTTAAAGTGTCGATCCTTATGAGCAATATTAATAGTGGTTTATGGTGAACATGGTGCACATAATACATTAGAAGAAATTTTTTTGATCGTGAACTTGATACTTTTAATGCACTTTATTCTTTGATTAACTGGGCGACTCTTAAGAATGGCGTCTAAGATTCGTGAAGATGGACAAACTCTTCCAAAGGAATCTACAATACTAAGGACGCCTACTCCATTTTGCTCGGGAACCATGACGTTGGCCATGTTGATGAAGAGAAAGAGCTTGGTTTCAAACACGCCTGGAATAAAATCACACCATTGAATATCATTGTTCATTCTTGGAGGGTGCTTAATTTGGGACTGATTACCGACGAAGATCAATCTTCTTATAAGAAGAAACATCTTCAACGCTAACCAGAACCTGAAATGCGTACTCTGTGGGGAGGAGGATGAATCCGGCAAACATGTCATGTTCTAATGCATCATTGCTTATGAGATACGGATGAGATGTTTTGATTGGTTAGGAATATCTACTGTTCTACACACCAATTCTTTCTCTAGCTAGTATCATAGCACAAAGTCACTTGTTAAGAGGGAAGGTTGGGAGATACGTGGCAATTACAATATGACAATATGTGGTTTGGTTGATTTGGAGATGAAGGAATGCATGCATTGATCTTTGAAGGAACGACGCTCTCGGTTGTTAAACTAATGAATGATTTGAAAGCTAGGCTTTGGAGTTGGTTTTGTGTTAAAAACTTAATTAGGATTTGTTTTACGTATAATGATTGGCGTTAATCCTAGAGTAGGTATAGGTTGTTAATTCTTTGTGCGTTTATTTTTTTCGGGTACTCCTTATACCGACAGTAAAACGATAAAAAAATAAATACATTCTCATATAATTGTTACAATAATTTCGTGTCTTGAATTCTGATAATAAGAATCTACTTCAATTTAGTTTTTATTTTGTCATGATGTACGTAACTAATTAAGGGTGTATCACATGGTTTGTCACTCAAATGATATACCACATTATTTACCTGATAATTATGTTAGATTATATTTGCATTAATTTGAGGATTTGGAGGTTTGTAAGACAGCTAGATGTTAATCCAAACCCACAAATTTAGTATAAAGTATATACAATAATATAGGTAGGTTTCTTTTGTTTGGTCGTTTCTTGTTTGTCTTTGGGATCTATTTGTTCATACGCATATGTTTCTAAATTCTAACAAGGGTTTGTTTTTTCTGACAACAAACTCACCAACTCCAACTATTTACTTACCTTTTTGACAATATATACCAATCCATATATGACTTGTTTCCATCTATAACCTGTCTTTTTCATGCAATATAAACACTTCATTAGCAACAAATATTACTTATGTAATGTGATAAATATGGATTTGTTAATTAATAGCAATTTTCCACAAACTCTGTGTAATTGGTTTGTACTATGAAATTAATATTATTGCACTTATAAACTGATATCACTATACTTAATGCTATGTGTATCAATTTATAAGTATAATAATATTAGTTAACAAGTGTTATGATATTAATTTATAAGTGTAATGATATAAATTTTGACAAAATTAAACTCAAAGACGATCTCATATATGAGAATGGGTACAAACCAGCATAAATTCATTAATACACACCCCTATCAAAGTGTTAAAGCGTCATGCCCAAATTACGTTCCGTCTCATCGGGTGACCGTGTCACGCGAGTGTGCTCATAAATTTTATATATACTATCGAAGATCTACTCCAACTTTAATTACGCCTGGACCAATTTTGCAACTTGGTATAGTTATGAAAGGGCTGCTGCACAACTTACACTTTAATCTTTTAATTTCATCCTTTTGTATTGTTTTAGTTTGCTATGAAATGATATATGTTTGGCTAAATAAATGTAACCAGCCCAACATTTACGACAGTTGGTTGAAGTGATAGATAGTTGGGACGAAATTTATGTGTAATTTACTGGAGTACCTTTTTTATATAAGATGGAATAAGACAGCGGCCAACATTCCATTGAATATAATAAGAAATTATTGTGTAATAAAAATAATAAAACATCAGAAAGGTCGGGACAATAGTTATATATGTTCTGATCGATGTTCATATATTGCTCTTGCGAAAATACACCTTGTAGAATATTCATCATCGAAGTATGCATGAAAGAAACTACGTATATTGTATACTCCTATAATTTAATTATGTGATGTTGCATGGATATATGAAATTATGAATCTAGAATTTTATTTAAGAAGGGCTAGCTTTATAATTTTATCGTACATATTTTCAATTTAACAAGACTTATTCATATAAAATAAAAGTCTAATTAAATAAAATAATTTCTTCGTTCAAACTAATTAAAAAATAACTCCAAGTGGGACGATCCCTGAGGAGTAGGTTTCCCTAAAATAAAGTGTATTTTTTACTCTTAAAATAATACTAATATATAAATACAGATAAAGAGTTGTTATTCAAGCAGTATTTTACAACTTAATAACTTATATACAAGAAATAGAGCATAGGGATAGTCAACAAAAATGTCTTATGCTTGAATGAGACAAAAATAATGATTATTTCTCTAGTTTTGTTTATTTTGAACGTGAAAATCAATGATTTCAAAATCGGTTGAACTGGGAACCGGCCGGTAACCCGGTTAAAAAACCCCTAAAGAATCGGATTTAGGGTTGAATCGGGTTGAACCGGTCAAAACCCGGTTCAACAGGAAAAAAATCGGTTTTTTAAAAAAAAATAAAATTTAAATTATTAATTATATTAAATATTTAAAATTTTAAATATATATTTATCTCACATTTTTCTCTAACACTTTCGATGTGTGATAAATGTATGAGGTGGGACAAAATTTATAAAATATGATATGAAAAGTTATAAAATATATATTTAAATTTTGTAGGTGTATACTTATTTTGTTTTTTTAACTAAACATAGAAAACGGTTGAACCGCCGGTTGAACCGGTCCGACAGGTTGAACCACTGATCGGTGGTCTGTCCGGTTCGATCACCAGTTCGGTTATGAAAACATTGGTGAAAATAATACATCCATTTTTTTCTTTTTAATCTTAAGACAAATGAACTCATTTTTATCAGAAAAAATTAAAATAGAATTCCCAAAAAAAAAAAAAAACACGGTAGATTTCCTTATAAAAATAAAACATTTAATTTGTAACAAATAATTCAAATTAACATGAACTACTGCACCCAACACTTGAAAAAAAAAACACAAATAATAATTAGTCAATAAACACAAAAACAAAAGCATTGAATAATTGATACATATATATACAGATTTAAATGACCTTACTGTTCATCATCAATATTCACCTACTTCACTCTGATCTTAATCTTCAACTTCATTGGTAGGTATTTTGACCAAAATATCTAAATTTCCATGTGCTGAATCTTCAAAAACAAATAAATAAGGTCAAAATGGCATCTCCACAATAAATAAATAAACAAAATAAAAAATTCCAACATCTAGAATTTAAAATATCCCTAATAATTATTTTTTCAAAAAGAGGGTAGAAATATTAGAAAAAGAAAACAAACAAAAAAAGTTGCAGAATTCATGCTTCAGAATCAGAAGTGTTCAAACTTTTAAACTTTTTCTCTTCCATTTCAAAATAATCATTACAAATCTCCTCCACACACACACTTACACACAGTAATCTCAATCAAATTTGCCCCCTTTTCTTTTCCCTCCATTCTTCTTTTCTGTTCATCCCTGTTCAATTTCACTTTTTTTGACATAAAATTCATGACCCATCAATGCCCTTTTCCCTTTTCCTTCATATTTGCTTTCCATTTCCATTTGCAAGCCAAAAGGTTGCAATCTTTGAGGGTTAATTAGTAATTCCCCATGTTGACGGAAAACTGGTAGACGGCGGCGGAGATGGTGGCGCAGCCTTGGATTCTGAAAATGGGTAACCATGTAAGTAGCAATTTAAAGCAAGCTTTATATGTTGAAAACCCCACAAAATCTTCGAACAAAAAACAGGGCTTTCAAGAAAGGCACACAATAGGTATCATCTCTTTCGAAGTAGCTAATGTAATGTCCAAGATTATTCATTTGCACAAATCTTTATCTGAAATCGAGGTTTCCATACTCAAGAATGAGATTTTGAAATCAGAGGGCATTAGGGTTCTTATATCTAGTGATAAAAATCACCTTTTAGGGTTAGCCATTGAAGAGAAACTTGATGATTTGAATAAGGTAGCTAGTGTTGTTTCTAGGTTAGGAAAGAAATGCACAATTCCTGTTTTGAGGGGTTTTGAGCATGTGTATAATGATATTGTTTCTGGGGTTGTTGAAATTAAGGAGTTGAGTTTTCTTGTTAAGGATATGGATTTTATGATTAGGAGAATCGAGCGGTACGTGAATTATACGGCTAGTTTGTACAACGAGATGGAGGTTATGAATGAGCTCGAGTTAGCTACTAAGAAGTTTCAGCATGGGGAGAGCCGAAAGGTTTTTGAGCAGAAGTTGTCTTGGCAAAAGCAAGATGTGAGGCACTTGAAAGAGGTGTCGCTTTGGAACCAAACTTATGATAAGATTGTTGAGATGTTGGCGAGGATTGTGTGCACTGTTTATGCACGGATATGTGTCGTGTTTGGGGATGTGTGTGTAAGGAGGGGTGTTAATGATGGTTCGTTTTCTAGATCTGTAGTTAGTGTAAATGGAAAAAGTTTGCAACGTGCGAAGTTGGATTTTGGGATGAATGAGGGGGTCGAGAAAAGGAGGGAAGGGGTATCGTTTCGTCCTGAAGATTACAATCCCATTTGTTGTATTGGACGAGGGAGGATGTTCACGGAGTGTTTGAATGTAAGTAGCTCGGCTTCCAAAGTGGACGATGATGATGTTGATGATCGTTTTAGTTTTGATGGTGAAAGTAGTCAAATTTCGAGCTGTTTTAGTGCATCAAGCGATTTGAAGTCGCTAAAGAGAGAGCATCCCGATCTTTCAGGTATGGATGTAAATGAACTTTATCGAAGCAAATCACTGTATTTGAATTCGTATTCGTGAAACTATTTGATATCGTATTCGACTGTTGTTCTAATATTAAAATTGATTCCCAGTTGATTCGATCTTTAATTTTTTTAATTAAATTGATGGCTAATTGTTAATGCTAAAGTTTTAAACAGTATTTGTTATTTCATTAAAAGGTATTAGTTGTGCCATTAAAAAGTATTAGTTGTATTGCTATAAAGTGATAGTTGCAAATCAGTTTCACGGTAAAAAAACTGTTTCACGTTAGAACAACTCATATATAAATATTCCTACTTTCAGGTCCCGTTTTTCACGCCATCGCTAGTGATCTTCCGAGCTCCAAGTTAGGGTACAAGAGTAATTTGACGAGGTACGCGGGTCCCACTACACTAGGCGGGTGTGCTTTAGCCTTACACTACGCCAATATTATCATCGTCTTAGAGAAACTTCTCCGGTACCCTCATCTAGTCGGGGACGAGGCTAGGGACGACTTATACCAGATGCTCCCGACAAGCCTAAGAAAGACGGTGAAATCAAGTTTGAAGTCGTACGTAAAAGATATGGGCATCTATGACGGGCCTCTTGCTCATAGGTGGGGAGAACGTGTCGGGTCAATGCTCAAGTGGGTCGCCCCGTTGGCACATAACATGATGAGGTGGCAGAGCGAGAGAAACATCGAACAGCATCAGATTGTTAGTAGGAAGAACGTTCTTTTGGTTGAGACGTTGTTCTTTGCTGATCGGGAAAAGACTGAGGCGGTCATATGTGAGGTGCTCGTTGGTCTTAACTACATTTGTCGATACGAGCAGCAGCAGAACGCGTTGTTGGATTGTTCGAGTAGTTTCGATTACGAAGATTACAGGGAATGGCAATTGCAAGTGGTTTAATTTGATCATTGGTTTTTACTACCCTTTTGTTTTGATTGATTGATTCTTGGTGGTGGTTTTCTTATCTTCTATAATTGAGTGATAATGCGGATGATAATTCTTCCACCATTGAGAATGTGAAGCTCTGTTGATCAAAGATGTCTATGTAAAGAGAACTTGGTTGTAAGAAATTGATAACTTTGGTTGT
Source organism: Stenogyne calaminthoides (assembly GCA_037126765.1). Taxonomy (NCBI): domain Eukaryota; kingdom Viridiplantae; phylum Streptophyta; class Magnoliopsida; order Lamiales; family Lamiaceae; genus Stenogyne; species Stenogyne calaminthoides. The sequence continues at coordinate 25,781,731 of JBBCBC010000025.1, forward strand.
GAAAGAAGATAATATTATACTTTTGATTTTTGAGTTGGTATCATGTAAAACCGTTTACGTTACAACTGGTTTGCAACTATCACTTTATAGTAAAATAATTAGGCCGAAAAATCAAATTTAGCATATAATTTTCAGTTTTTATCAATTTTAACACATATTTTTTTCTCTTTCCAAATATAGCACATATTTTCACTAAATACTTAAAAATATCACCAGGCTCCATCTTTGGCAAGGTCCGTTCAAATGTGGTCGGTAGTATTCACTTGTTTTGCTGACGTGAAAATATTTAAATAATAAAAAAAATCACCACCTAAAATTTGAAAATAATGGTTATACTACGTTTTCTAATCTTAAATGGTGATTTTTTTTATATTTTTTATTTTAATATTTACATGTCAACAAGATATATAGGTGGACTCCGAAGACCACATCGCATGACTTTTTTTGCTTTAAAATAATGACTAAGGATGTTTTTAAGTATTAAGTGAAAGTATGTACTATATTTGAAGAGAGAAAAAAGTATGTGCTAAAATTGATGAAAAATAAAAAATATGGGCTAAATTTGATTATTAGACCAAATAATTAAGACTATCAAACTAATATATTTAAATGAAACAACTAATACTGTTTAAAAATATACCCAAAATGTAAATTAGTGGCACTATAAATATGGTTTACTTAAAACTTTGTCCTGATCGTTTAATCAATCTTTTTATGTTTCATCATTTAAATGTTTGGCTAGTGGATAAATTTAAAACAGTCAAGTATTTAACAATACAGTTCTTGTTTATATTTATGATTTTTTGTACAATTTTAGTTGTATAAACCCAGAAAATACACAAATATTTGTCTACTTATTAGGGTGTGTTTTGAAATACTTAAAACAGTTTCCGTAAACACTTATTTTCAAAGTTTTCTCTCACAACTTTTGAAAATAAATGCTTCTGGAAGTTGTTTTAAATGTTTCAAAACACACCCTTAAAATAGCTTCCAGAAGCACTTATTTTCAAAAACTGTGAGAGGAGACTTTGAAAATAAGTGTCTCTGGAATCTGTTTTAAATGTTTCAAAACACACCCTTAGTGATCCAAAAACTGAAGATGTTGCTAAACTGGAACTATGTAGCATGGGATCAGAAGTATTTAGTTGAGAGAAGCAATAAATAATTCATATTCAATCATCAAACTACCCATGGTTGTAGCCTTATAGGTCTCTACAATATGGTTTTCAAATTTTAATTTATACGTGTAAACCAAAAAATTTCGACACAGGCAAATAAGTATATAAAATGTAAAAATTTGTGGGTTACAATTCTCGTTGATCTCCTGATTCCTTTCTCCAAAAACATGACTTAGTTCCAGATTTTGATTATAATTTAGTCGAAGGTTTTAATCAAATTGATGGAGTCATTCGTGGCTTATTCCATAGGACATTATCTTATATTCTTATTTTTAAATTTAGAATTTACATATTTCATGACACTATTTTTTATTTAAAAAAGGTCTGTGTCTAAAAAATGATTGTGGGTGAACCAAATGAATTTGGTAGACGGATTTTCTTTTCATTTCTAGATAGGCCACTGTTATTTGCACCGACAGAATTAGTAAGTACACCTCCCGGATTAAAACACCTCCTACTGGATTAGTACATCCTCCTCCAAAATTTCAAATTTATCATTCTCTAAAAACCCTAATTTTCTTTTCTCCTTTATCTGTTCGGCTTCTCCTTTCCCTACACTCCCTCCATTTTTTCTTCTCTCTCAACCCCAAACTTGACGCCATGGCCACCACCGGTCCCTTCACCACCCTGATGTTGCCTCCCCCTTCCCCAGCGCCTCACCACTCTCCACAACTTCGAAGCTTCTCCAGTGTCCCACCACTCTCCACCAGTTCGACGCCGCCCACCCTTAACCACCATCCTGAAGCCGCTCTCTCTTCCCCTGCGCCCCACCACCCGAAGTTGTCACACTCCGTATCGTTACCCCAACACTTGGAAACACACCTCCCTCTATTTTCATATTTTCTTTCACAGGCCACAGTTCGAATAACGCCCAGGTTTTTCTGTTTTTTTGTCTTCTATTTTACGGATTTGGAACAGATAAAATTCACAAAAAAAATTTCCGAAATATTTGTCTCTTTTCGAGAAAAAAATCCGAATAGATCTGTTTCAATTTTTTTTTTCGAAATTTTGGGATGTTTTCGGAAAAAAATTTCAAGAAACCTTGAAAAATTCGGAGAACCAGATTTGAAATTTTTGAATTCGTGAAATTAAAAAGTGAAAGTTTATGAAACTTCTATCTATCACATTATTCAACCCATACACTAGATTTTAAGGGTATTTCGTTACTTTCTTTAATTTTTTCGTTTGAACTAAATTAAAATAAAAACAAAATTATATGTTCTTCATTGACGAGAATCAACATCAGTTTAGTGTTTTGATTAGAAACGGAGTACTTATTACTGCAATGTAAGAATGTAATAATGAAAAGGGTATTTTTGACTTTTTATTTAGCTGTTTTTAAGAAAAAATGTCAAAGGAGGTGTATTTACTAAAATTATCGGTGTGAGTAACCTGAGCCTTCTAGATATGTTTCAGAGAGGCCCATTTTGTTGCCGGTTTGAATACTAGTTTCATGTCAGACTTTTCATTGTTGGGATAATAAAGGCCCTTACATGGGCTTCTTTTGGGCTTGTATTATGGTCCAATTGCTTTTATTTCTTTGTCTTGTATTCTGGCTCTTTTTTTTTTTTTTTAGGATTCGATTACATCCCTATCAGTAGAAAAATAGAGAACTTTGTGGGAATATCACTGGTAAAAATTGCAGATTAGGATGTCTCGTTTTACTTTAAACTTTAGGCAATTTGAGAACCCATGGGGTGCACCGAACATTTATATTGCATTTTAGAACTATACAATTTATTATACTAAAAGATACAACTTGTTTACACTGAATCGTGTAGACAAATTGTATTTTTCAATATAACACGTTGCATAGTTCTAAAATGCACTATGAGTGCACTATACACCTGGATGCACATGAGACTCACCCTCCATAAATTAATGGTGACAATTATTAATCCAAACTCAAGACATAAACCATGCTTGAGCTTATACAAATATCTGAACTCCACTGATTTCGCAATGCACAAATTTAGATAATTACTAAATGCCTTGTGAAAGGCGTATAATCTTTTCAATTTTTAGTTATAGATTCAAATATTTTTATTTTGTATATTACCAGATCAGTTATCTTATTAAAAATATAAGTGTGCATACATACTATCTTACATTACCATGTTATAAGTCATGTCTCATGTATCCCCTATCTCCTATATTACTAATAGAGTATATTTTGATGATGTGTCATCTTATGGTTAATATGGATGATATGTTATTTTGGAGTTAATTTGGATGAGTTATCACATTTTATTATATTGATGTATTATTCTTCTATTTATTTGTAGTTAATATGTGGCATCCATATGATATTTTAATGTTTAGTTTAATTGAAAAAATTGCAATACCTAAAGTTTGAACCTTGCACCTCTTACATTATATTTATGCCTAATTGTACTAAACTCACTAAACTATCACTATATTTGTACCTAAACCACCTAATTATTTTTTATTGCACTAAACTATACAAACTATTATTTTGTTCCATTTAAACCACCGAACTAATTTTTCAAGCCAATTTTATCCCGATTTTATACATATGCACCACACGTGATTTTTAAAAAAGACATTTTCATTAGTTTTATATACTTAGAACAATCTTTTTTTCCCCACCCATGCTACAACTGATTTGCAAACTCTTTCTTTCTCAATTTTCGATTTTTTAAGTCTAAAGAAAGAAAAAAAAACTCAAATTTAAATAAAAAAAATTGTGAATCAATTGCAGAATAGGTAGAATTTGACACAATAATTTTATTTCAATAAGTGTTTAAACAAGTATACTAATATACACCAATAATTATTAATTCATATTTAGTGCATTTATACACATAATTATATTTTTTATTATTAAATATATTATTATGAATGTAATTTTTTTAATAAAAGAACCGCGTAATACACGGGCACTAAATTAGTCATATATATCCATGAGTATTTCTTCATTATTAATTATTGATATTTTTCTTTATAAAATAAGAAATGTGGGGCATTTTATGTGTTGATTTATTAAAAATTAAAATTTGTTTGATGTTTATTATTTATTTTTTTATTTTTAACATAACATTGAATATTAATCTATATATATATATATATATATATATTAATCTTAATATTATATATTGGTAAATTTAGTGAGCGTTGGATCAACGTCCAATTTCCAACAATTTATTATTTTTCTAAAAATAATAATTTTTTAAATCGTACTCCCTCCGTCCATTAAAACTATGCTCATTTTCCTTATTTATCCGTTCATCAAAAGTGTGTTCATTCATTTTATTTACACTATCTCCACCCTCTAACTATCACTTAATTATCCATATTGTCATTATACTTTACCTACAAAATTCACTTTATAAATAAATAACCCCACAATACTCTATAATGCTTATTACTTTATCTATTTTTTTTTAAAATCTGTGTCCAAAAAATTGAGCACAATTTGAATTAATGAAGTATTAATTATACAAAAATTACTATTGCATTCTCGTCTCCATCATTGCTTCAAATATTATTGAGCAGGGAGACATCTACCTGCCCATTCATACGTAACCCCACCATTTTAACCCCTAAATTCAATGGATTGCGACCCCCAGAAAACCCCACCCACAAAAACAAATTAACATTGCATGACAAGAGAGAGAGATTCTTTCAAAAAAAAAAACAAGAGAGAGAAAGGGAAGTGTACGCAACTTTAATCTATATATATATGATCTGTTCTCTTGTGTATAAATAAAATAGAATAAACTCTAGCTCTCCAAATCACAAATAAAAACATCGGAAAAGATACCATATTATATATAGAATACTATAAATCCTATCCTCATATTTCTTTTTTTGCATACTTTATTTCAAATTATATCACACTTTTTTGCTAGATTCCTTCCATCCATCTCTCATCGATTCTCTACTATTTTGAACTTGATTAATTTCTCAGCCATCAGTATATATTTATATAATTCTTGTAATTCTATTTTTGAATTTATCAAGAAAAGGTAATATTTTAGGGTTTTGATATAAAAACATTCCGCAAACCTGGCAAACCAATGGTGGACCGGGGTTCAGACCGGTTTGCCTGAACCGGCGGCCCAGATGAGTAACAACCTAGAACCGGAGCTCGATAAAAGCGGCGGCGGCGTTGAAGCCGGAAACCGCCGGCCCCGCGGCCGCCCTCCCGGTTCGAAGAACAAACCGAAACCGCCGGTTTTCGTAATCCGGGACAGCCCCAACGCCCTCCGCAGCCACGTCATGGAGGTCTCCGGCGGCGCCGACGTGGCGGAGAGCATAGCCCGGTTCGCCCGCCGCCGACAGCGCGGCGTTTGCGTGCTCAGCGGCAACGGCTTCGTCGCCAACGTCACCATACGTCAGCCGGCCGAACCGGGCGTGGCGGTCGGGCTCCAGGGCCGGTTCGAGATCCTTTCGTTAACCGGGTCTTTTCTTCCCAGTCCGGCTCCGCCTGGTTCGACCGGTTTGACGGTTTATTTGTCGAGCGGGCAGGGGCAGGTGGTGGGGGGCACCGTGGTGGGGCCGCTGGTGGCGGCGGGACCGGTTATGGTGGTTGCGGCGACTTTTGATAATGCGGCTTATGAAAGGTTGCCGCTTGAGAAGGAGGAGGAGGGTGGTGGCGCCGCCCATGCGGCGGCGGATGGAGGCGGTTCGCCGCCGGGAATGGTAGTGCAACAAGAGCATCTTGGGGTGGCCGACCCCTCATCTTTGGCAATTTACAATTTGACCCCAGGTTTATTGCAAAATGGTGGGCATGAGTTGAATCATGATGTATATGGTTGGTCACATAGGCACCAACCATAATGAGAAATTCACGCTACAAAAAATAAAATTGATTTATAGTTTTTTTGTTTGTTTAAAAGTCTCCAATCAAAATATTGCATGCACCATTTTTATTTTACATTACTATTATTATTGTTTATAAGGATTAATATTTTGCAAATACAATGTTAATATTTACAAACAATAATAATAATAATGTACAGTGAAAATGGTGTATATAATGCATTCTCAAGTTTTTTATGACATAAAACAATCGTATTTTCTTGTTATTTAAAAATTATTAGGCTCCATTTGAATAAATGGATTTGAAATTTATGAATTTTACACACAAATCATCACTCTATAATGAATTTATAAAAATTTATATTTGAGAGTCTAATTTAAAATGGAGAGATTTCAAATCCTATCAAAACCTAGTCATTTGTGAAATTTTCTCATCTTTACCCCTTCCCCCTCTCTCCCCTTCACTCTCTTTCCTAAACTCTTTAATTTAAGTATTTGTAAATCCATTGAAGAATATAATTTGTGTGTAAAATACATGGATTTCTAAATCCATCCATCCAAATGACGCCTTAGCGAAAAAAATTATAATGACATGATTTCTATTGTTATATTAGTGTATAATTAGGTAAATGTTTAGTAAAGAATCATCACTTCCTGTTGTTGTATGAGATCAAGTAATCCAGAATTCTAGAGAGTATTTTTTTATGTGTAGTTTAATTTTGTGTAGACTGTAGATAGCTAGAGAGCATTATAAATTTATATGTATGTATATTATTATTAGGGGTGAAAACGGATCGAATACGGACGGATAGTGTTTATACCGTATCCTAAACTATATTTTTTTCTCGAATTCGGAGTCGGATACAGAAAAACCGGATTCGGATACGAATTCGGAATATTTGGTATACGAATACGGGACGGATATCGAACGAATCCGGGCCGGATTCAAATAACTATAATCAGATAATATATTTCAAACGAAAATCATCAAAATGTGATTGAAACACATAAAAAAAACTACCTATGTAATATTTCATAGAAGTTCTAATGCAAATTATAAAAATTATATCTACTGCTAATAATATGAAACTAAAAGTTATATCCTTCGTAATCATCACCACTCCAGCACAACATAACGCCTAAGAAGACATATATAATATTATACTGAAGGGACGAACGCGAAGAAGTAGAGAGGAGAAGAAGTGCGGCTGAATTATTTAGTTTCCGACTATTTTCTTAATAAAATTACATAAATATTAAGTACGAATATTATATTATTATATAATTAAAAATTAAAAAAATTTAAAAAATATAAAAAAATTCGGATATCCGGATTTATTATCCGGATCCGGATAATATCCGATAAAATATGGGAAAACTCGAATACGGTCGGATATTATGTATTCCGAATCCGATTCCGAATCCGAAGTCAACTATCCGTATCCGAATCCATATCCGTCCGGATACTAGTTTTTTATACCGAATTCGATACCGACCGGATATGGCTTCGGATCGGTCGGGAAATATCCAATCCATTTTCACCCCTAATTATTATTAATACACTCTTTGGAGTTTTCGTTTACAACCTGCAACGGTTTGCAATAATAAAGTATGGCTTTGCTTGATTGGTAAAATCAAGGATTTTATTTTATGTGCTTGTGCACTTGTACTAATGTTATATAGTATTTATTCCGACATAAATGTGTATATATTCTTTTAATTTTTTTACTATTGCACTATGATTGATCTATTGAGAATTCATGTAATCATTGATTTCAAGATTCATATTTCAGAGTATTAAAATGCGTGGGAAATTAAATCAAAATCATATTGTTGAATCATCTTATCGATAATTAAACAAAAATGTGTATGAGGCGGACTTATACATGAAACGAGGTACATTCTATTATAAATCAACACCCGCCCTTTCTAAAGTGCTAAAATATCATACCCAAATTATGCTACGTCTCAACGTGAGACCGTCTCATACAAATGTTCTTCTTATATTAATGGGTTTCTTACATTATTGCATGTTCTGATTTAAATATATATTTAGAGGGTGTGCAAATTCTACTCATAATTGAAAAATACTTTTCAGATGCTAAAACTGTAAGGGAGCAGCTTAAAAAACAAGTGCTCCTGTCCCTTCACTAAAATTTACAAACACATCCTTATTAATTGTTGATTGTTTACTATAGACGACAAACTTACAAATCTAATCTATTTTTGTATTTGAGTGGAAAAAAATGAGGAGAAAATAGAGTTGATGGGTAGCTGAAACAATCATGAATAAAACCTAAATCAAACACGCATGTACACTAAAGGATAATTAAGTGACACTTCGTATGCTAAATACACATAAAATTCATAACAATTTACGCGCACATGCGTTTATGATATTGCTAATGCACAAATATTATTAGTGTCTATACATAATTTATGAAATAGAGTTTACTGTCACACAAATATTTGCTATAATAAGGTGATATATGATTCAATCTATAATATGTATGGATCTTTTATACACTCAAGTGCATCGTACACTCATAACCCATTTATAAAATGGGTGGCGCTTATTCCAATTAACCTATTAAAACGCATAAAACAAGAAGATCAAGGTTTGAGTGCCACTAGTAGTAGCTGAATCTTTATTTTTTTTAATTGGTCCTAATTTTTTCTCTAAAGGGCGAATTATTTTGCTTTTTTTGTTGCCCAATCTTTGTGGAGTTGCACGTTTCAGCGATAGGTAGTTGCACGATTCTACCATACAATTAGAAAACATATAAACGTGCAACTACTTAAAATAGAATCGTGCAACTATTTAAAACAGAATCGTGCAACTACTTAAAACCAAGACATGCGACTACTTATAAGCGCACAATTCTACCATACAACTAGAAAATATATAAACGTGCAACTATTTAAAATAGAATCATGCAACTACTTAAAGTAGAATCGTGCAACTACTTAAAATATAATCGACCAACTACCTATAACCAAAATGTACGACTACTTATAATTGCACGATTCTACCATACAACTAGAAAACATATAAACGTTCAACTACTTAAAACAAAATCGTGCAACTACTTAAAACAGAATCATGCAATTACCTATAACCAAAACGTGTAACTATTTATAATAGAAACGTGCGACTATTTATAATAGAATCGTGCAACTACCTATAATAGAATTGTGCAACTACCTATAACAGAAGCGCGCAACTGCCTATAACAGAAGCGTGCAACTACCTATAATAGAAGTGTCCAACTTCTTATAAGAAAAACATGCAACAACCTATAACAGCAACATTCGACTGCCTAAAAAAACTGTGCGGCGGTCGACGTCGCGTTGAGAGCGTCGACAATTTGTTTGAAAGAAATAGATCTGGAGTTGAGAGGAGTCGCGTTGGGAGGCTTGGCGAGGCGATGGACGGCACAGTGGGAGGCCTGCGCGGCGGTCGACGGTGTTAGCTGTGACTTCTAAGTCTACGGGCTCTTGTGAAATTAAATGAGATTGGGCGCTATAGAAATAAAATGTAGAGAGAGAAAATGATTAAATAGGATCTGAATGCATCTATTCGGGTTGGGCCAGGGTGAGTGCACATATCCTAAATCCGTGCACCAGTTACATACGAGACCTTGCCCTAAAATAAAAGTAATTTAATTAAAATTTCGATTCATTGTATAATCCTATTCAATCTATAAATATACGAAGTCTATATCTTCGTCTACTCATTTTTTTCCAATTCATGTAACTATCCTTATAATTTCTTGTCATACTTTCAATAATTATGTATCCCCAACTAGACCTGTCAAAATGGGTCAGGTCCATTAGGCCAGTCATGGCACATCTATATATGAAGTGGATTGGATTGAGTAATTACGAGCCCCTTGAAAAATGGGCCAGTTTGGACTGGCCCGCATGGGCCATGGGTTGGGGCGGGTTGGGTTGCATTAGCCCACATGCTTTTTAATTTTTATAATAATATCATTCAATTTAATTAAAATACAAAAATATAAATATAAAAAAATACTTTATTTCTCACTTACGCACGCAACATATAAAAATTATTTTATTTATTACGACTATTTTGTAGATATTATTACTTAATCTTTTAGTTTATTGTAAACTTTGTTTGTTTTTATTATTCATCAAGGCATTGTTCATATACTGCTTAAAATTTACACAAATTCTCATGTGAAGTATGTTTATACTATGAAATTAATATCGTTACACTTATAAAATGATATTACTGCTCTTATAAACTAATACTTCTAACATTTAATGATATGATCTCAGTTTACAAGTATTATGATATTAATTTATAAGTGTAGTGGTAAAAATTTAATGATATTAACAAGTTTCACTGAAGACTTTTAGTTTACATGTAAAAAAAAAAAAAATTTATTAAAAAAAATCCCGCGGACTAGCCCGCTACCTGCTATGGGTTGGGTTGAATAGTCTCGACCCAAGCCCGCAGTGGGTTGGCCCATCAAAACCCACAAAAATATGGATTGAAGTGGGTTTTAGGCCGGCTCGACCCGCAGACCCGTTCTGACAACTCTATCCCCTGCTAATTTGATTATAAAGTAATTATATTTATATCAGGTTCACAGTGTGAACTCTAATTCAATATGACCCATATCAAGTAATTGGATTGACCCGAAACGCTGCGTTGTGTAGTTTAGGAACCCCTGCAACAACTCAATTTCATCCTCGTCGGTCAACAATTACTGGAAAAACTAGTGACTCTCGTCCAGTATAACCGGCTTTTTAACGATGACATTTTCCGGTTGAATTTTTTGTTTCTGTTGTAGCTTAAGGTGTGGATCGGGCATTCCGTGGACACCGATCGTCACTTGAACGGTGGAGGTGGATAGAGGAGGGCGATCAACGACGACAAGGGTGGAATAAGTGGAATTGTCTTCATCGTGGTCGAAACTTTCATCGCCATCGTCGTCATCCAGGAGGACTTCGTCTTCGTCTTCGTTGAAGATTGCGGCGGCGGCGATGGGGTCGCCGGCGGAGGCCATCAGATTAATATGTAGGGTTTCACGTGCTCAATCATCTCTCTTGCTATGTAAAACTCTCATTTTTATTTACAAAAACTCTCACTGTTGCTATGTAAAACTTTCACTGTTATTAAGTAAAACTTTCACTGTTGCTAAGTAAAACTCTCACTTTTGTTCACCAAAACTCTCACTGTTATTAAGTAAAATTCTCATTGTTACTAAGTAAAACTCTCACTTTTGTTCACAAAAACTCTCAATGTTGCTATGTAAAACTCTCACTTTTGTTCACAAACTCTCAATGTTGCTATGTAAAACTCTCGCTGTTATTAAATAAAACTCTCATTGTTTACTTATAAGTAGAACTCTCACTTTTATGCAAAACAAGTACCATTGTTACTAAGTAAAACTCTCAATGTTATTAAATAAAACTCTAACTGTTATTCAGTAAAACTCTCACTGTTACTAAGTATAACTCTCACTTTTGTTCACAAAAACTCACTTTCGTCGCGTCGCAGAGAGTCGTCGCCACCGTCGCGTGAAAAGTGGCAGGGAGTGGACTGATTTCGCGTGAATAGTAGCAGAGAGCGGAGCGGTTTCGCAGGGGTGTGAGAGAGGAGAGAAGCGCGAAAAGAAATGAGGTTTGAATTATTTATATCTTACCCGTTTTGTGTATGGATCAAATTTAACCCGGGTTTATGGTATGAACCAGATCTACCCAAGTTTTTGTCTATAACAAATTGCCCACAACTTTTTAACTAATTGCAACATTTTCTTAAAAGATTATCAGCAATATTGATCACATAAATTAATGGATCAAATGTCTTTATTTAACACACTTAATTTTTTTTTTTAATTTCCAACTAGATTTTGTATCATATCTCTTATAATACAAAAACTCGTATGAGACGGTCTCATATATGAGACATATGAGACGGTCTCATATATAAGACATATGAGACGGGTTACAATCAAACACAAATCACATTCATCCCTTCTAAAAGTGTTAAAGTGTTAATGATCAATTTATGTCCCGTCTCACCGTGAGACGGTCGCAAGTGTGTCTCCAGACTATTAGATCCCTCCATTTATTATATATTTTTTTATTTTTTATTTAAACAATTTTCGTGTATTACGCTAGAACTAATTCAGTGTATATTATTTATAAAGAAACTCGAAGACAAAATGATTATTGGTAACATGAAGGGCACTTTTCACATGAATTCGCGTGTTATACTTAATTACTCTAAATAAAATATTGTTAACAATTGCACCCAAGATTTCATCGCTAAAGTCCAATAAGATGGCCCTTAAGGCACAATAACTTTTCACATGAATTCACGTGTTATACTTAATTACTCTAAATAAAATATTGTTAACAATTGCACCCAAGATTTCATCGCTAAAGTCCAATAAGATGGGCCCTTAAGGCACAATAATTAGAGTTTTTCTATTTTGTTTTCTAAATTTAACCCTTTTCCATTATTTAAGAAGATTCAAACTCACCGATCTAGATAGTGGTACTCTAAAAAATTGAATTAATCATCACAAATCGTCTTGTAAAATTTGTTTATAGTATGAAATTTATATTATTATATTTATAAACTGATATCACTACTCTTAAAAACTAGTATCAATAGAATTTAATGTTATGATATCAGTTTATAAGTGTGATGATATTAGTTGATAAGTGTAGTGATATAAATTGCATAGTATGAACAAGTTTCAACATAGAGTTACTCATTACTCATGTATTAACAACAAAATAAACTCAAACTTTCTTGTAAAACTTGTTCATTGTATGAAACTCATAGCATTACACTTATAAAGTGATACCACCACTCTTATAAACTAGTAGCTATATCATTTAATACTATGATCTCAGTTTATAAGTGTAATGATAACAATTGATAAGTGTAGTGGTATTAGTTTGTAAATGCAGTGATATAAATTTTATATTATGAACAAGTTTCACCGGAGACATATTTCAAAATAAATATATTATATAAATCACAAACTCTTTTGAGAATCTTGTTCATAGTATGAAACTGATATTACTACAGTTAAAAACTGATTCCACTACTCTTACAAATTAATAACAATAACATTTAATATTATTATCTTAATTTATAAGTATAATTTTATCAATTGATAAATGTAATAATATTAGTTTATAAGTATAAGAAATTAAGTTATTTGTAGTCCAGTAACTTTGCATTGTTTTGAAACTGATCTCGATTGTTTTGACTTTTTGATTTTGGTCCAATAAATTTTCATTTTTTTTAAAATTAGTCATTTTCACTTGCTGTAGCAGGCCACCAAGTAGGTAACCGTCACTATGTAATTATTTTGTTCTTCTCTTTAATTTCGAAGTGTCACTTGAACTTTAATAATCCTAATAATTTTGGTCAAGTTTAAAAACAATTTGTATATTAAAAGACAAAACAAACTAGATTGGTTTAGTGGGTCAAAATTGATCGAAAAATTAAAAAAAACTAAAAGATGCAAAAAATCACTCTTCCTCTCTTAAAAAATACTCAGAAAAATCACAATATAAAAATTATTAGGATTAAAATAGTTCAGCTGACAGTTCGAAATTTAAAAATAAAATTACATAGGGAACAGTCCACAGTTACCTATTTGGTGACCTATTACAGCAGATTAAAAGACCAATTTCAAAAAATTTAATAACTTACGTACATGACCAAAATCAAAATGTCAAAACAATCGGGACCAATTTCAAAATGAAGTAAAGTCACATAATTATATAAAAAAAAATTAATCTATAAATATAATGATATAAATTTCATATTATAAATAAATTTTAACGAAAACTTACTCGTTACAAAATTTCCATCACCTTGAAAGTGAGTGTATATGACAGCCGATTACTGAAATGTAGACCACACATTAACGCCGAAACAATTACTCCATGAATTATTTGTCACAACTTGAGTATTTTATTTTGTGGGGACTAATTTAGAAACAAGAACCCACAAATATTTTGGCCTTGTTCGTTCAAGTCCATGATGATGAATGTATCGTGGAGAACATGTCATATTGTATTTTGGGTATCCAATGAATATGACCCTTCACATAATTAATCAACCTGCATTTTCGTTTCTTAAATCAAATCATATCAATGTCATTGACCCCTATGCTGAAATTAAGTAAAGATATATAATAATGTCCTAATGAGTGTCAATTACTGGAAAATTAGGCTAATTAGTTTTGTTTCTACTTTAGAATTATTAATTAATTAGTTAAAATCAAAGGTGCAGAAATCGGAGGTAGCTTGAGACAGGCGTTCCTAGGCCATTTATTTTTTTTTTTTTTTTTTTTTTCCAGATATTAATTTTACTTTGAAATTTTCAACATGAAAAATAAAAAATCACAACAATTAACATAAAATCATAGTCATAATTACAAATAAGAACTCAAAAGTAGTGTTTTTAATTTTTAGATTTCTTTTAATTTTAAAAAAAAAATCGATTTAGGTTAGGGCCCAAGACAAAGGCCTTTTTGCCCGCCTAGGCCACCTAGGCACGAAAACGCCTAGAACGGTCGATTTTGTGTGAAGACCTGCGGACGACCGGCGCCTAGCGCCTAGGCGTGATTTTTACATCCTTGGTTAAAACAAAGATAAAACCATCAGTAGGTCCCGAATTTTGTGATGGCGTAAGTTTGAGGAGAGGGGTGAATAGACTTCGAACTTTTTTTGTCAGATCGGGTGTGATGATGAAGATTAGCGCGATCAGAATAGTGAAAATGAATCGATTTGGGATCGATATATAACTTCTTGTCGCTCAAGGCGGTCGATTCAGATCTATCGGTTTAATCGACAAGCTGGTTTAAGTTTAACCATGTGAAAAACCGGTTTTTAATAAATCGATTCCAAAGTCGATTTTTAACCGGTTGACTAAAGTGTCAACTTGATCGATCGTAAGCTTGGTGCTAAATCGATCTTAACTTAGAATATGTATGCAATTTTAAATAGTTGTGTGCGATTGTAAAACAAATTAATCAAAAGCGGTAAAGGCACACAAGATTTATAGTGGTTTGGACAAACCCGTCCCCACGCCCACTCTTCCCTATCACAAAGGGCACCAACTAAACCAACTGGACTTAAATTTTTTGTGTTAGTCCAACACATAACACCAACAGATATTTAAAGAGTTCTCACTCAACCGATCCCGGAAATCGGAACTAGAAACCCTAGTCTGAATATTGCTAAACAACTTAACCTAACTTTGGGTTTGGGTAAGATTGTTTTTGGTTCCAACTTTGAAATCTTTTCTAGTTTTATAAATTTCATCTTTAGATGAAAAGATTTATGTGCTAAGAACTTATAGGATGAACACTTAGACAATAATCTTCAAGTTCGTGTTCTTCGTGCGGATATCTGATTATAGCTTGAGCTTCTTGATAGTTTTCCGTGTCTTCACTCTGAAGTGTGATCCCATATTTATAGACCTCGAAATCAAAGAAGTAGGAGAGCAATTTGAATTTCGGCTATATTTAAGAACGGCAGGATTGATGCGCGTCTTGAGAAGCGGCATGGCGAAAAAGCGTGAATAGTGTCTTTTATAGCCGTTAGAGAAAGCAGCACCAAATCCCGTAATTGCCGGCTCCGATCATACGTGTCTCGTTCTTATTGGTTAACAGAAGCACTTTTCAGTGTTGTTCTACCAACTAAGGTTGACATTCTTCTTGTTCAGATCATCGTCGTATGATTTGGTGAAACATCAGTTTTCACCTGGTGAGCTGACCTGATCAGTCAAAACTGATCAGTCTACCTGATAGAGTCTTTTGGTGCCAGTTGTCTTAGCTTCAACTAGCAGACTCGGCTGATGTAGGTCTTCTGGTCTGATCTTCTGGAAGTCATCTGATCTTCAAGTATTCTGAATTTGAGCTTCATGACTTCAGATGTGATATCTGACTTGATCAGATCAATCCGATCTTTTGTCCTTCTCTTGCCTTCTGGCCTTTCGGAT
The DNA here is from genome assembly GCA_037126765.1 of Stenogyne calaminthoides. NCBI lineage: Eukaryota > Viridiplantae > Streptophyta > Magnoliopsida > Lamiales > Lamiaceae > Stenogyne > Stenogyne calaminthoides. The sequence goes on from JBBCBC010000025.1 coordinate 25,797,700, forward strand.
ATCAGTTGTTCTTCATATCTTCAGATCTGACCTATACATATTGAGGTTTCCCCTCAATATGTGACCTATCTATTACATCAGTTGTTCTATACAGTAATTATCAACTGGTATCCTATAACCGGTAATAAAAACATCAGTCAGCTAACAGGTCTGACTGGTCCTATTACATGTGTTTTAGAACTTTCATCAAAACTCTAAATTTCCCAACAATTTCCCCATTTTTGATGAAACCAAAACACCTTGAGAAACCAATCACAGTTGATAAATATAGAACAGTAAAGAGCACATAATCAGAAGACAATGAGATTTTGTCTTAGGATCAGAAAATAAACTTTTCTTTCATTAGATTTGTCGATTACATATTACATCAGAAAAGTTGAATTTAAAAACAGCTGATCCTGAGAGGTCTTCTGATTCTTCACTCTTTAGGCTTGTATCCTTCTGGCATTTCCCTTTGATCTTGAGGGATGTTGAAAATCTGGGTAAAGTTTCCATTTGACATCATTGATCTGCTGAGGATCAGTTATGCGCGTTTTGCTCAGTATGTCAAAATAGAACCTCTGAAATGCCAGTCTATCAAATGAGTCGTCCGCCTTCATCGAGTAATCTAACACATCATACTCTTGGCGAGATATTTTTACATTGATTATTTTGGCCTCATTTTCCAGATACTTCAGAAAATCTGGATATTTGTTTTCCAACCAGTTGAGGAATTCAGCATCTGGAGATTCTTCTTGTGGAACAAGATCTAGAACAAAAGGCATCCGAAGCCATTCACTTCGATCTTATTCCATTCCTCAAACCCTCTCGTGCGTGTGTAGTTTTTGGAATGATCTCATCAACTCTTGCTGGCAGCTGAGGTTCTGGTACAAATTTTCCAGCCTTTCCTTTCTTTGCCCTCGATCTAAATTTCTTCTTCAGATCTTCTGCCTATGCCAATTTTTCTGCCCTTCTTTCTTCTTCACTAATTCGGGCTTCTTCAAAGAATGCTCTTTGGGATGTTTCTCGGCCAGTTCTTTATCGGCTGAATTTGGCTAGTTGTGCTTCTTGTGACTTTCTTAGTCGAGTGGACCGGTACAAGTTGTGATGTCCCAAAGACCAAGCAGCAATGACTTTTCTTGCCTTTGACTTTTCCATCTTTTTTGAAATTTCGTTAGTAAAAATATCCAGATGGTCTAGTCTTTGTCCATAGGATTCATTTTATCGAATCAGTCTTATGTTGTTACGATCGTGTCGGTTGGTTTCTCACTGTCCTCCCCTTTTTGGTTTGATCAAAAAAGAGCGGTGAGGGGGAGGTCGAGAACCAAAGTCGACCGATATCGCCCTGTTGAGATCTGCAACAGATAAACCTTGAGCTTGAGCAGTTAGACTTTGAACCTTCGAGATCAGCCCAGTCTTGACAGATTCCACGGCAGTAGAGAGGGTAAGAATTAGTTTGTCAAGTTTCTCTTCAGTCAATTCTAGCTTTTCGGTGGCGTGAGAAAAAGAAACTTGTTGTTGATCAACCTGAATTAGCTTGTCATCAACTGATTTTATAAGCTCAGCAGACAGGTTGGTCACAGTTTGGGAGAACTGATCTTTGATTGTCTCAATCTGGGAAATAGCCAATTCTCGTTGATCCGTTATTTCTTTGAGGCCAATCTGCCTCTGATCAGTTATCACTCCCTCGACTTCTTCTTTCAGGAGATCTTTGAAACATGATCTGATCTCCTGAAGTTGATCAGCGGTGATGTGAGATGTAGGAATATTTGGCGTCACTTGATCTCTTTCAGTTGTTTGCGCCTCCAGTGGTTGGTCGTGAACTGCAAAGACATTCCACTATCATCAGCCTCTCCGTGATCCTTCATAAGAACATCGCTTCTGAGGAGCTTCTTTGATCTCCGATTCACCTTGTTCAGTCAACCCCAGCTTCCTGTGGATCAGAGCTTGATTGATTCAGCAGTTATCAGCTCAGCTGGTGATCCTACTTGAGCAGATTTCTTCATATCGAAATCAAAATCGCAAATTCATCAAAGACCTCCCATCCGTTCTATAATCATCATAAAATCGAGAAGCTCTTTAACTTGGGAGATCTTTCCAGTGAGGATCTCCATAACTTCCTCTCTAAGAACAGGATGGGCTACCACTCTGGATACATCGCATCAATATCTCGTTCAATTGGCATCCTCGACCATTTTCCGGTGATGGTCTTGGATGATCCGGACTCGAATTATTTGTTCATATCGCCCGCATTAGGTTGATGAGATGTAGAGGGTTCCGTGGTGCTTGAGTAGGCGGAAGTTGGTCGATCATTTGAACTCCGCAGAGGTTCTTCCATTGTTGAAGCAATTCGTCCGGCGCTGCAGCGGGGGTGATTTTTGGGTTCGTGGTGATGGTATCGGTGTTAGGCGGCAGTGGAATAGAAGGAGAAATATGCTCGGCGGCCATAATTGATGGCGAATCAACTCGAGATTGAGGAGAGATCGTTCGTCTCTTTCTCTTTCGCCGAATATTACGGCGAGCTCTCAACTTCAGAACTGCTTTTGATTTTTGGTGATTTTCGTGGCTCGTCCGGTTTGTTTCACGGCACTTTTTCTTCGTCGACTCATCTTCAAATGAAGTCATTGAGGGCTATTTTGCCTTCTTGACCCCTCTTCTCCCGAGCCTTCACCGGTTTTTCTCCTTTTCTTTTGGGGAGCATCTGGTGTAGGCGCGGTAGCTGCCTCGGGTTTTTTCCTTTCTTCACCTTTGGAGGAGTGGGCGATATCATCATCGGTGTGGCCCATATATATAGTTTGAAGTGGTTGTGAGAAGACCTTGTAAGACTTGGTCCATTTCTGGTCCCATTCAAAGATTTGGCGGTTTGTCCTTGAATAACTGCAACCTTGTTGAGATTGTTGATCCTCTTCTTCAGAAAGACCTGCCTCCGTTCATTAACTCCAAATTTTTCATGTTCTTGGAGCAGAATGGCCTTCAGGAAGCCATGCCAATTGATGTTCTTGGCTTCATCGATTATCGCAAACCATCTTTGTACAATTTTACTTGGATGTTAGAGATTCAATTGAACGAAATACCCATGATTATTTTTGACAATATGTCAAACAACAGTCGGTATTTCTTTTTTAACATCGGTCTGACAAAACCTGTGGTCTGATGTTTGTTAGCCTCTCTGAAGAGTTCGTTTCTGATCAGCTCATCTTCATTCTCCCCAGTGTAAAAGAGATTCTTCCTTTGGGCAAGCTGAACAGACGTGTTATGTCCGCATTCGACAGTCTGATCTCCTCTCCGTTGACTGAAGAGATCAGTTCATCTCCAGGAGTGTCCGTATCCACCTTCAAATTCCTTAAGAATTCGAGTGCTTCATATTGCATCACTGGATTGCAGTGAGCAGCACATAATTTTTCAAGGCCTCCTTTCTTTAGGATTTGTTCAACTTCCATGGATTCTGGATCCCGCGTAGCACCAAACTGTACGAATTTGTCATCGACAATTTTTGCCGCTAGATCCGCATAGTTGCACATTATCTTTCCCATTCCGTGAGTGGCCATCTACAACATGATAGACTCGATTAAAATTGTGCATAATCATGAAGATGTCAAATATTGATTATCAGACCTATTCTCAGGCCTAGTAATCGATAAACACATACGGATATCAAGAAAAGATAAGGCATATCGCAGGATAACATATAGATACATAATCTATGTGATCAATGGATTTTGAAAAAGAAAATCATCAAATAACCAGAAATTACCAGATTCTGTTTTTCCGAAAGATAAGTTTGAATCGCAAGAAAAACACTTTGAATCGCAGAAAAGTAATTTTGAGTTTTCAGAGAATAAATCGCAAGTTTTGAGAATAAGAAAACTCTGGTAGGGTTTTTGATGAAACTTATAAGGAGGAGGAGGGAAAAACGAGATTGGAAGATCAACCGTTTGAAAAGGTTAAACGATCCAGATTGAGCGGTTTTGATCGTGTGGTCAGGAAAAGCACGTACGATTGCCTTTTGGATTTAAAAGCATATTTTGTGGCAATTAATACAATTACCACACGTCCGCATTAAATGATTTGCAGGAAATACGTCACAAAGGTAATGAGTACAGTAAGGCAAATAATATCAGATATAATCAGATAAGTAAGCAGTAAACAAGGAAATAGAAAAGCGTATCTGGTTGACTGATATTGTAATCAGTCAATACCACTTGTAATTGTTGATTCCACTTGTTGATCTTAGTTTTCTGCCTAATCCTTATAATTTCCCAACTGTCCTTTTCAACTGATCCGCTTCACTTTGCGTCTGATTTCCCTTTTCTGATCCTCCTCGGTCAGTTGAAGTTCCCCCTTCAACTGATATTTCTGATTTCTTCTTTGACTGATATATCTGATTTGTTGAGGTATCAAGCTCAAATGATCTTCCTTATCTGATCAGTTTCTTATCTAATCAGATTTCAATTGACCTAATCTGATTCTACTCAGACCAAGCCAATTCTTGGGATAAGTGTTACCGCCAAAACTTAGTTCTTGAAGAATTGAATAGTAGTCTCGATTCCCTAAGTTGGCACGATTTGACATGTGTAATAGTAGTCTGGATACTTCGTAATGTCAAATCACCGTAAATTTATCCAATTATCAGTCGCGTGTTTCCTACACGCTGTCCTTGTGATGCAAATTTCTCTAAAAGGTTTTAAGAACTCAAAATTGCATTTGCACCCTTGCTTGGCCTCTATAAATTGGACCAATGTTTTACACAACATAACCCATTCACCATGCTTATCTTCTTTGTAAAACAGTATTCTGGTGAACCCTTATTTCCGGTGAAACTTCCGGCAAAAACCTTTACCCCTTTTTCAATGATTTCAGCTTCTCAAATCAACCCTGTGTGTCCCTTATTACTGTTTTCGTCGTCATCAAAGATTACACATACAATTGTTGCCAAGCTTCTCTACCACCAAGGCGGCGGATCTGCTGTTGCAACTGAGAAGACACTTCTCCTAACCGTATGCACCTTGTCTGTCTATCGAGATGACGGAATTAGCATCAACAAACTCAGTTTGATATAAAACATGAGTTTGATATACGATCTTGATCAGACAGCAGCTGATCTTCGTATCAACTCAATTTTTGCATATAACACATGTGCCCATAAGGTCTTTGAACCACTTTCTTGGCACATGTGCTCCATTTAACAGCTGGAGGGCCCATTGATTTCAGGTCTAAGGGCTCCTGGCTTAGAAATCCTATCAACGCCGCTCCCGCTCCATTGATTTTGGCTTCTGCGAGTGGCTTTAGGATTATTTCAAAGCCTTTCTCACCCCTGTTAAGTGGGGGAAAATGTGAGCATCAGATTTAAAATCTCCCTCTCTCCCCCCCTTCTAGGGTTAGACTTAGGCTTAGGGTTTAGGGTTTAGGGTTTATGTACTGACCTCCGGGTCCTTTTGTACTTGTAACTTGTAATGTAAATCTGACCTTCGGGTCTTTATCAATGAAATTTTTTTATTATTCCATTGTTGTGTAAATTTCCTGTTTTCTTATGCGATGTAAGCTTTAATCTTGTGAATCTTGCTTGTTGAATATCAACTTAATCGACTTACAAAGTGTGAAATAACCAACTTGATTTAATCAGATAATCCTTTAATCTGATCAGTTCCTTTAATCTGATAATCTGTAAATCTGATCGCCTTCTTATATCAGTTCCTCGATCGATCTTTCCGATCGATTGAGATACCAAACTCAATCGATTCCTCTTAACTTTGGTTAGTCTCTTAACCACCGGTTTCGAGATCAATCCATCAAACATTTTAGGTGCTTTTTCTCCAAGATCCGAAGCCCTAGCTCATCATGATAATTCTCTGAATCGATCTCACTAGTGGCTTGGTTAGAATATCGACTTTTTCAGATATCAAGATGAATCTTTTCCATTACGATATTCTTCTTTTCAACATGATCTCTTATAAAATGGTGTCGACATCCACATGCTTGCATCTTGTATGTAGAACATGATTACGAGTGATTGCAATAAAGACTATTATCATCACGAGAATATAGGTACATTCTTAGCTACAATGTTATAATCCCTCAACTGGCCGACTAAGCCGAGGCGATTGGGGAAGGCGACTTCTGCAGACCATATATTACCTCGCTTTAGTAGATGTCATGAATCGATGTCTTCTTTGAAAACCACGAGATCGCTTTTCTTCCTAAAATCGACATGTTCCTGAGGTTGACTTCCTGTCAATCTTACAACCTCCATAATCAGAATCAAAATACCCACTAAGCTCTAGATTATCATCTGATGGGTAAAATAAACCAAGGTTTACTGTCCCCTTCAGATACTTAAGAATCCGCTTAGCTGCTTCTAGGTGGCTTTTGCATTGGATTTGCGAAATCTAAAGACATATACCTCTCGCAAAAAAGTGATATCCGGTCTCTTTGGCGGTCGGGTATAGTAAAGATCCAATGAGAGCCCTATATTCTTTCGATTGGTTTCGACCATCCTCATCGGATCCATCTTGAATCCAGTTAACATAGGAATTCTGGCTTCCTTACAGTTTTGAACTCCAAACTTAGCCAGTAAACTCCTAGTGTACTTTGCCTGGTAGATGAATATCCCTTTTGTACTTTGTTTGACTTGTAGACCCAGAAAGTAACTCATCTGCCCCATCATGGACATCTCGAACTTCCCTTGCATCAGTTTGCTGAATCTTTCACATAGACTCTTGTTGGGAGATCCGAAGATGATGTCGTCCACGTAAATCTGAACCATCAGAATATCTTCTCCATCTTCTATTTTGAATAGGGTTCTGTCCACTGTCCCTTTAGTGAACCCACTATCTATCAAGAACTGAGAGAGTGTATCATACCAAGCTCGAGGAGCTTGTTTCAGGCCATAAAGAGCTTTTCTTAAACGGTACACTTGGTTGCCCTTTTCAAAGCCTGGAGGTTGTTCGACATAAACTTCCTCTGCTAGTACCCCATTTAAGAATGCACTCTTTACGTCCATCCGATACATGATGAACCCCTCGTGGGAAGCATATGCTTAAACAAATTAATGGCTTTAGGCGAGCGGATCGGTGCAAAGGTCTCATCATAATCAATTCCTTCTGATTGTGAATACCCCTTAGCAATAAGTCTTGCCTTATTCCTGGTTATGACATTTTTCTCATCTCTCTTGTTCTTGAAAACCCACTTTGTGCCAATTACATCTTGATGAGTTGGTCTGTCCACCAGTTCCCAAACTTGATTTCTCTCGAATTGTTCCAGCTTCTCCTGCATGGCTAGAATCCGACTTGCGTCTTGTAGAAGCTTCCCTCTATTGTTGTTGGTTCCTTCATGCAGATAACAACAATACATGGCACTTTCACCAGTCGATGTCTAGTTTTAACTCTATCGAGATGGGTCTCGATGATCGGATCGGTTGGATGGACCGGTTATCGAGTCCTACCATTACGATTTGCGTTGGTTTGGAGAACATCATCCATTTCGATAATAGTTCATTACTAGCGATTGGGAGTAGTGCGAGTTATGATCCACTTGATAAGAACACGTCTCGGTGATGTTGGACTCTCATCATCTGGCGATGTGCGTTCGTGGGAACTTCAGTGTTCCCCGAATCTGGATGGTTCGATTTCTTCTTTGTCTCGGTATGCCGAACTTCTTTATCGGCAGTTTTCCGTACCTTAGGATCGATTGATCCGGTGAATCACCTAGATGCGGAATGTATCTTTGTTATGATTTACGATCCTTTTTCCTTGATCGTTAGTCGATCCATTTTCCGAGCATCAGTCTTGGTTGATCGGTACATCTTGTTCGAGGATGATTTCTCTTGTTGAAGATGCTTCATCAAAAGACTACATGAGGTGTTTCTTCCACAACTAGGGTTAAATCGTTGTAAACCCCGAAAGCCTTTGCTAGATGAGGAATATCCCAAGAATATACCCTCATCCGACTTGGCCTCAAAGGTCTTCAATCGACTCTTCCCATTGTTGTGTATGAAACACTTACACTCCAAAAACATGGAAGTAAGAAACACGAGGTTTTACGCCCTTCCACATTCATAGGGTGTTTTGTAGTGAGCCTTAGTCGAAGACATCCGTTACGAGTATGGCATGCAAGTGTTGATAGCTTTCCGAAAAAACGGTTTTGGTATCGCATGTTGGTAACATCGTGGCGAAAGCGAACTTCTTTGAGTGTTCTGTTTCTCCGTTCTGCTACTTCATTCTGTTGTGGCGTTCTTGCAGCTGATGTCACATGCTGTATACCAAACTTAGAGCAAAAATCAGTAATAAAAGAGTTCAGAAATTATGTACCTTTATCTGATCGATTTTTACTACTAATCGACACCCTTCTCATTTTGTAATCTTTTAAGCAGCTCGGGTATCTTTGTTGTCGTCTCATTCTTCTTATGTAAGAATATAACCCAGGTAAACTTGGAATAATCATCCACGATTACCAGAGTATATTTCGTCCGTCACGAGATTGGTGTAATCTGGTCCAAATAGATCCATATGAAGCAACAAGAATACTCTCTTTGATGGTCCCAGAATTCCCTTGAATGAAGCTTTGACCGGTTTTCCCTTCTGACATGCGGCACATGTCTGATCCTTAGAAAATACTTCATTCGGAAGACCTTCCACTAAAGACATCCTTGCTATCTTATTAAGAGTTTTAAAGTTCGGGATGGCTCATTCTTTTTGCGAGCCAGAGCCAACCGCTACTTTTGGAACTCTTAACAATCAGCATGCATTTCTCGAGGCAACTGTTTGATCCTTTGTGTAGATCGTCCCTTTCCTTGAACCAGTTAGCAAAATCTGTTGAGTGGCTTGATTTTTGATAGTGCATTGATCAGTCGAGAACTCAACATTGAATCCATTATCGCAGAATTGTGAAACCGATAGTAGGTTATGCTTTAGACCTTCGACATACGAGACTCCAGTGACCTGTACATCATCATTCTCTAAGGTTCCGAATCCTTTGGTATAACCAAAGTTATCATCACCGAAGAGTACACGCGGGCCTTTTTGTTCTATGTAAGAGCCGAGGAGGTGTTTGCTTCGGTCATGTGCCTTGAGCATCCACTATCGATTTACGGATAGTTTGCCTTACACACCTCCTTTGTTGGCCAGACTCACACAAACCTGCAATCAAATCAGGCTTTAGGTACCCCTTTTGGATTGGGTCCTGAGGGGTTAGGTTTGGTTTTGGGGATCCATACAAACAGAACACTTCTATTGTGACCAGTTAGATCAGAAGGCCTGATTTGTCTCCCATACCTATCAACATAATCCTACGTCTCTTTATATGCTTTCTGATTAGTATGGTTATTAGTGTGAGCCTTGGGTGACTTAGAAGACTTGGGATTTATCTTTTCTGTTTGTCTTTTTTCATCCGATTGTGGCTCAAGTGCAAAAGTGACCCTAGGTTTCTGATTATAGGGGTAGGTACGACTGCTACCATCAAAAGATTCATATCTTTTTGGCATAGGTGGTTTTTGCAGTTTACCTATAGCTTGCTTATTCGACAGCTGACCTTGATTGGGTCTCAGATTAGACTTCCCTTTTACAGGTTGTCTTTTCTGATACCTGATCTGTTGATCAGGTTGAGGTTTCTTCAGAAGAACTGGGTTCTTCTGTTGATTCCTCGGCTGATGCTTTACCAGTTGGGGTCCATTTCATTTCCTTTTCGATTAGGCACACCTGCCTTTCTTTCAATGTGTCTTTTTTTCCTTATTAGATACAAGTTTGACTTTTAGTGTATCTTTTGTTCGAACTTCGTTTGATTACACCTTTTTGAAGTGAATCAAAGCGGGGCTTTTGAGGATGTGGAAGGGTTCTCATACCCAAGTCCCTTCTTGTTAATCGTTGTTCGAAAATAGGCGTTCATATGTTGAACGGTTTTAGATGACTTTGTGAAAACCTCTATTTTCTTGCGCAAACTATCCTCAGAAGATTTTAGACTCTCATGTAGTCGGAATAGCTCATCAAATTTAGCTTGAAGGATTTTGAAGTCATCAGCTTGCTGTTTGTTAATTGCTAGCTGATCTTTGATCTGCTTCTCTTGACCAGAAGACTTAACTTTCAGAATGTTAAGTTCCTCAGTTGCCTTCTGAGCAGTTTCAACAAATTTCAGTTCAGTAGCTTTACTGAGATCGTTCTCTTTGACAAGCTTATTATTTCTGATCCCTAGCTTGTCATTTTTAGCTTCCACTATAGCATAAGTGTCTACTGCATTGGAGAGATCATCAAGCAATTGCTCAGAGTAGAGCTGCAGGTCAATCTCCCCAGCAGGTGTGCTAATAATAGCAGGTGTAAAAGCAGACAAAGCAGAAGGTTTGGAGGTTACCTCAGATTGGTCCTCCTTGGCCATCAGGCAGATCTCATCGTTATCTGAAGAGAATATCAGATCTTCATTCTCATAGAAGTCAACAAAGACCTTTGCTTATTAGGCAATCTTCTCTGGAGGGTATCCGAATCCTCGAGGAGGCGGAATAGGAATCATCAATTCGGATGTGTAAACAACCATGGCTCTTTGTCCCTATAACGTTGCTCTTACATTTCTCTTTTCTTCCCTTTCTTTTGGCGTCGAGTGCAGGCGTCTGTATTTGTAGTGACTGGCTTCTCCACGAGTTGAAGCACGCTCCTTGATCCATGGAACCTTTTTTCTTCGGTGAGTCACTCCGTCTGTAGGATCTATCGGTGACTTTCCTTTCGATAATGTCTGAAATCATACATCCGATTTGTTATCTCTCTTCTCATCGGTCGGATTATCTCTTTTCTTTTCATCTCTGTGATCTCTTGATCATCGGATCAGTTCTTTTCTAGAGATCTGTTGGTGATCTTCTATCTCTTCCTCGGTATGTTGATAATCTTTATAGAATCTTGATACTTACCAAGTTGAATATTTGATTTTTCAAGTTTTCACAGTAAGCGGAGCGTCTGATCGCCCGACTTATTATGTTTCCAACAGAGTTCGTGACCTTCGATCTCTTCTTTGGTTGCTTTTAAACGCGAATCGATTTAGGCGTTGAGGCTTGGTGGGCGCCTCTTCTTCATCTGCTTGTCCTCTTTCGATTAAATCGAACTCGTGAGCTTTAAGGCTTAAGAACAAGCTACTCGGCTTCATCTTTGAAATGTTTTGGCAATCCTTGATTACCGTGACCTTCATGTCCCATTTCTTGGTGAGAGATCTTAAGATCTTGTAGTTGATATCTTTGTCTGACATCTCTCTACCAAGTTCTCGTAGCTTTATTCTTCGACATAGTAATCCTTCCATCGAGTTCATTGATGGTCTCGTGGGCAAAGATCTTCTTGATTTTTGAACTTCACCGGTTAAACTTGTAGTCATTTGTCTTTGATCTGATCATTTCCTTCGCATATCTCAGCTAGAGTATCCCACATTGCTTTCGCAGTTTTGAGATATTTTATCTTCTCTTTGGTGACTTTATCCATCGTCTTCATGATAATATGTCTGGCGATTGTATCTAGAGTATACAGCTTTCTTTCCTCTGCATCCATCAAGGCTAGGCTTTTTCGCACAAGACTTCCCGGGGCAAAGTCTGGATCTCCTCCAACTGCAGGGTTGTCGTGATATATGATGATGAGTCCTCTTTCAATGACTTCCATCATTCTGCCACTAATCGAACCTAGATGATTGCACATATAAATGGCCCAATCTGCATACTCATCAATTGAAAACTTCGGCAGATCATGATACATACCAGAGGTATTATCCATGCTGAGTGATTTTGGAAAAACGAATGATGTTTAAAAACGGTTTTTCAAGATCTGTTCAATTGACCACAAAGATTCTTCCTCAAGAATCGATGATACACAAAGCCAGTGGTCTGTAGAACCACTGCTCTGATACCACTTGTAGGTCCCGAACGGGTTTTGTGAGGGCAGAAGTCTAGAGGGAGGGTGAATAGACTTCGAAAACTTTTGTCGCAGGTCGGGTGTGATGGCAAGTTAGCTTTGATCGAGTGCAAGTGAATCGATTTGATCGATATCTAACTTCTTGTCGCTTTGAAAGGCGGTCGATTCTATATCTATCGGTTTAACGATTGACAGCGGAAGCTAAGTTTAACCCGTGTGAAAAACCAGTTTTAATAAATCAGATTCCAAAGTCAGTCTTTTAACCAGTTGACTAAAGTGTCAAACTTGATCAGATCAGAAGCTTGGTGCTAACTGATCTTAACTTAGAATATGTATGCAGCTTAAATAGTTGTGTGCTATAGGTAAACAGATTAATCAAAGCGGTAAAAGGCACACAAGATTTATAGTGGTTCGGACAAACCAGTCCTACGTCCACTCTTCCCTATCACAAGGGGCACCAACTAAACCAACTGGACTTAGATTTTTGTGTTAGTCCAACACAGTACACCAACAGATATTTAAAGAGTTCTCACTCAACCGATCCGTAAAATCGTAACTAGAAACCCTAGTGCGAAATCTTTGCTAAACAACTTAACCTAACTTTGGGTTTGGGTAAGATTGTTTTTGGTTCCAACTTTGAAATCTTTTCTAGTTTATAAGTAGCCTATCAGCTAGATGAAAAGATTTCTGTGCTAAGAACTTATGGGATGAACACTTAGACAATAATCTTCAAGTTCGTGTTCTTCATGCGGAAATCTGATTATAGCTTGAGCTTCTTGATAGTTTTCCGTGTCTTCACTCTGAAGTGTGATCCCATATTTATAGACCTCGAAATCAAAGAGCCGTTGGAGAGCAATTTGAATTTCGGGCTATATTTGGTAGACTTGCGCAGGATTGATGTGGCGTCTTGAGAAGCGGCATGGCGAAAGCGTGAATAGTGTCTTTTATAGCCGTAGAGAAAGAAAGACCAAATCCCGTAATTGCCGGCTCCGATCATACGTGTCTCGTTCTTATTGGTTAACAGAAGCACTTTTCAGTGTTGTTCTACCAACTAAGGTTGACATTCTTCTTGTTCAGATCATCGTCGTATGATTTGGTGAAACATCGATTTTGGTGGTGGTGACCGATCGATCAAAACCGATCGACCACTCCGATAGAGTCTTCAAAGGCCGGTGCGGTTGTCTTAGCTTCAACTAGCAGGACTCGCTTAATGTAGGTCTTCTCGTCTGATCTTCTGGAAGTCATCTGATCTTCAAGTATTCTAAATTTGAGCTTCATGACTTCAGCTGTGATATCTGACTTGATCAGATCAATCTGATCTTCTGTCCTTCTCCTGCCTTCTGGCCTGTCGGATATCAGCTGTTCTTCATATCTTCAGATCTGACCTATACATATTGAGGTTCCCCCTCAATATGTGACCTATCTATTACATCAGTTGTTCTATACAAAGAATTATCACTTTGGTATCCTATAACCCAGTAATAAAAACATCGATACCTATGTGTCCGATTTGGTCCTATTACATGTGTTTTAGAACTTTTATCAAAACTCTAAATTTCCCAACATCACTTTTATTTGAAAAATATTTTAAGCTCTCATTAGCAGTCTATTTTAAGCACTCATTAGCTAGAGTTGGTAGTAGTCTGGGTATTTTTATCTTAAACTATGGGCTCAACCTGACTTTTATGATATACGGTAAAAATTTAAAGTAATTTAGGTATCTATAATTATATAATACACCTATATCTTTACTTTTTTGGTTTCCCGTCTTTTTTCTTGGCCCTTGATCTAAAATTGAAATAATCTTGACCGTTTATTTATTATATTTTATAATACATGGTAAGTTTGACTATTAAATTAATTACTCACACCTCTAATTCTAATATCACCATAAAAACCGCCTAATTATGCATGATTAGTTCATACGTTACAAACCACACACCTATATAAATAGCTTTTGTTAATCATCTTCTATTCCATCCTTTTGAGGTGAGTCTTTCTTTCTTTCTTTTTTCTTTTTTATTCTTCTTTTTTTCACCATATTCTTTTTTGTATCATCTTCTTTTCATTCGTTGATTATACTGATCTTATAAATTTTATTCATCATATTACTGAATTTTGTAGATTTTGTGGGTTTTATTCAAATTTCCGTGTGATATGACATTAATACTGAAGAGAATAAGATGGAATACTAGAAGAAAATAAGGAAGAGAGATGATCATCCATCTATACTTCCTACCACGACTTTTGATTATGTTGAATCTAAATAAATATATTAAGTAGCAAGTAAAAACATAAGCATTTGACACATTATTTTGTATTTTTTATCTATATTTTTATCATTATTATGATCATATCTATGAGTGATATTTAATATTTATAGAAAATGAATAATATATGTTGTCAATTAGCATCTTTGTAGTGATTTGTTGCTACTATTGAGATCGATTTAGCTAACCAATAATATTGTTATTTCCCTTGAAAAAATCCATTTACATATATACTAATTAATGTATTAATGTCATGGTATATTATTATCTTTTTTATTCTTATATCTAAATATCAATATTGTTTAATTTTACTAATTGCCTTTTATATTTATATCAACTTTACAAAATTTAAATTCATTTAGTATGCTATAATATAAATCAAACACCATACTTTAAAATTTTCAATATATAATGGGCAGAAAATCAATAAAATTAAATGAAGAAGTTCTAAAATAATTACATGGTTGTTCAACAAATAATGAATGCATCTTAATATAAATTTATCAAGTATGTATACATATTTTGGTGTTAGAAATTTAATCAAATCCAATATCATATATGATCCTAACGGTTGATTATAAATTAATTTATTATTTTAGTTTTTAAATTTGATAGAAATCATATATCAAGCTATAATTAACATGCAAATTAATATGTATTAAATATTATAAATAAAGGAAAGATTATCTAAATAATATCATAATAAAATTCAAAGTCGATTATTGTTATATGTGTATATGTATGTTTATATATATATATATATATATATATATATATATATATATATATATATATTTAAAAATAATATAATATACTATACAAGCTCTTATTTATAAGATTTTCAATATTGTTGATTATATAAGGTTTGATGTATTAATTTAAAAAATATGTCCATATGTTTAGGTTGCTTTAACTTTTCTGTTTCACTATAGATTTTAACAAATAATGTTTGGATTTCAATTAAATAGTTCTTGAACATTAATTAATTTTATGAATTAATAATTAAAATATTTATCGAATATATATATATATATATATATATATATATATGAACATCTCATAATTTGTTCTTACTTTTTAACATGAAGTAACAAAATTAATGAGACACATAAACACCATGTAACATGCCATAAACCATATAAACTTTAATTGTACAAATTAAACATTAGAGAAAAGGTTTATTTTTTTTCAATTTTTAGCCACTAATTACTCCTAAATGATGGTCATGGATACAAAATTTTGTGCAATAAATTTGACTTAATACTTTCTTTATACCAATTTTAGACACATCTATATAAAATTGTTCAATTTTCAATATCCAACATAACAAAATAATTAATATTTTATATGTATAAAGTTATGTTTTGACTTTTATATTTAATATTAATACATTTCTTTTAACATGACCTTCAATGATTATTGATATAATCCGCACAACAGATTAGTGATTTAATTCAAGCATACATTTGTTAATTAAGTCGTCTCTTTATAGTTCATTCTCTACTTTTCTTAGCTAGCCAACCGCTCGGGCTCAGGTTCGTCAATTGTCTCCTCTCCTCTTTGTAATTTTGTTGATGATTTTAAATCGTCTTTCCATATATTATTTATTTATTTATTTATTTGATAATTGTGATATTTTTCAATTTATTGGTTCATATTGATTATTGTTTCCATCTAATTTGTTTAAGTGTGTTTTAAGGTCTTTTTACAGTTTTCGGCAACAGCTGCCGAATCTTTCAAATGCATTGGCATGGCTATTCTGTTGATTTGGGTGAGTTGCTATTTCATAAGGCCATATTTTAATGGACCTTAGTTTTTTCAGCCCACTTCTTTTGGGTTTAAACTTTAATTTGAGATTTGTAATAGATGTTAAATGTAATTGAAAAATTGTATAATAATTTAGTAATATGATATTGAGTAATTTGTCGTAGAATATCTTGGAGTATAATGCGTTATTTTGGAATACGTATATATGATTTTTTTGTTAGATAGACGTGTAGGAAATGCGGAAAAAAATCATGTAATGAATATAAAACAGGGGTGAAGGAATAGTGAAAAACCGGCACAGCGGCCTCACGAGACAGAGAAAGAAGATGAGTGGTCCAATTTTTTTGCTTTTAAATCTATGTGATGTGGTTTGCTTATAATCAAATGCATATGATAAGTAAAAACATAAAGCAATAAAGAACACATCAAAGTATAGTGGTTCGGAGACTCAAGCTCCTACATCCACTCTCCCTTTTCCTATGGAAATTTCTTGAAACGGGACTTATCACCCTCCACGGGATCGCCTACAGATGTTTAACGAGTTCACACTCGCACCCAGAAAGTAAGCTAGTCCAACTAACTTACAATCCTTGCTTAACTCAACCTAACTTTTGGGTTTGACTATAAGATTGTTTGGTGTCCAACTAGGGTGAGATTTTCCCTTACATTTGTTTAGCCTCAATGCTAAGGATGGGAAAATCTCTCTAAGCTTAGGATATTACATTTGTGCTTAGATCTAGGGTAGAACACTCTTGAATATATGCGTGTATTTCTTGCTCAGTGTTCTATGATGGAAATGCTGGATGATTTGACTTTGTAGCTTGATGGATCACACATTTTCCACACTTAAATTGATGGAAGAACTTGTATTTATAGTGTGGATTTGAATGTTACCGTTGGATGGAGTCACATTCAAATCCATATTATTATGTAGATTTTGCAGCTTTTACAGGCTGGTTGTCTTCCTCTCATTGGTCCACGTCAGCTGAATCTAACGGCTATATTCTTCAGGATCTTCTGAGTCTTCAGGATCCCTCTGAGTCTCAGGATACTTTTACTCAGGATTCTTGATTCAGTAGACTTCTCTTCAGCGGACCTTGTCTGATCAGGCATACTGACACTCAGGCTAACTGAGTTCAGCTCTTCTAACTTTAGACAATCTGACCCTCAGGGTCACTACCACTCAGGCTATCTGATCATCAGTAGCGTTCTGATTCTCAGTGAACATGACTTCAGATGAATTGTCTTCCGATGACTTGTCTTCTGATTTCTTCTCGCCTGATCTGATCAGCTCACCTGATCAGATCAGTATAGCATCAGGTCAGTATATCAGTTTATCTGCATCAGATTAGTACATCAGGTTAGCATATCATGTTAGTTGCATTAGGTTATCTTATCTGATCTCGATCACGTCTGATCTCGATCAGTCTCATCTGCTCCTCTTTTGATCAGCAACCTCCTCTTCTGATCTGGTCATCTGATCTGGTCTTCTGATCAGGTCATTTGGTCAGGTCATCTGGTCATCTGATCTTCTGATCCCAGGTCCATCTGATCAGGTAACTCTCCTTCTTCTGATTAGCTAGCTTAGCTTTTCTTCTCTTCTGATTTTGCTCAGCTCATCAGTTAACTCCGGAACTCATCTTACTCATCTGATCTCGATCAGTCTCGTCTGCAGCCTCGTCTGATCTCGATCATCTACTTCTGATTTCGTGAGTTCCCCCTCAACTTGTTCTCTCGTTCCCCCTCAACTTGTTATCTGTAAGTTAGCTTGAATAACAAGTTGATACTGTTTTGACATAATTAATCAAAACTAAAATATCCCAACAAGACGCGCAAGGGAAAGAAATTGTTTACACGTTTTGAGATGATTTTTTCTTTTACTATTGTAATAGCAACTTGATTATTGTATCTCATATTTTTTCTTCCAATTTGGAGGCAATATGTTACTAAGTGGATTGTAATTTTTCAAGCAAAATAAGCGAGTTGACCTCTCAATTAATATCTTATAGATTATATATGTTTAATAGCGCATCCTATTTAATTAAGATACTTTATTTGTATAACATTTAAGTTTTCTTTTATTATTAATTATTATAAAATCATGTAGCAGGTGTTCAAGGAGCTCTTAATTATGATTTAACATATTTCGTCTAGCAGATGTGCTAAATTTGAGAATCGATACACTTAATTTCATCTTTGTGCAATTATTTCTGATTTTTGTAACCATTTATACGTAAATTTGTGTTTCCAATTTTAACACAAAAATTGATTTTCTTTAAAAACAAATTATGGTTTATTTGCCGCATGAATGTGGAGATTTTGGTTCTTTAGGCACTAAGAAAATATGCATGTGACACTTGGTTGGTTGTGCCCTTGAAAAGAAGAGGCAAGTACATGGTTTGATCTCCAAAATGGATGTTGGTTGGTGTTGGTGGGTTCTCAAGAGAAGCTAACTTTTTTACTAAATTTATTTTGAAAGTATGATGATGTATAATTTTGATCATTCAGAACAAGTGTTGTTTTTTTTATACAATTAAGCTTATCAGCAGATGCAATTTTTTTTTTTTCTGTATAGTTTCTCACATTTATAACTTGGTAATTAGTAAGTTTTGCAGTAAACTGTTCCAATTATTACAATAACTATTAAACTGGAGGAATGTGTCTTATGAACAAATTTCAACGTTCATAAATCATTGTTGACGCGAAAAATAAGTTAAAGTGATATAGTAATATACTAAATGGTTATGATTTACAACACTTTTATCTCGCAAACTTACTGAAGTGGTGTACTCTTTTAGTAACAATTTATGCTCAGTATTTTCTAAAATCTGTAATTAAAGTGGGAGTTAGTCGATAAATAATTTTTTAATGTTCAAAATTAATTATGTCTTTCTTAAATTGGTATTGTTTGATAGTATCAAGATTGATTTAATCTTTGTCGCTACAAAGGAAATAATTACACAAGCGAATCAAGACCTCGAACATCTTCAAATTTAAAATGTATGACGCAAAATTATATTTGATTAATTTTTACGGAAAAAAATTTGAATTATTTTTTTTCGAATAATTATACCTTTCAGTGGTGTCCAGTTTGGTTATGGCTTCAATTTCCTCAAATAATTAGAAAAATCTAGAATCAAAATTCCTTAAAGTGAGCTTGAAGAATGAACCTGTGAGCATTTCCCAAAAAATGACAGCATTGTTGGTGAAATTTTCCTTATTACTGACACAAGAAATAGTTCAAGGATTTTTACTTTTTCAAATAAAATGTCACAATTGGTAACTTTTCTGCTTTTCTTGTACAATGTTGAAGGGTTCATTTATTTCATTTTCTCATAAAAATAATAGAGATGTGAAAATGATTTTACATACAACCTGATAAGCATTAAATTATGAGAAAGATGGAATGAAGAATTTGTGAGTACGACCAAATTAAGAATTTGGATTATCCATCAGCTCTTTTAATTGCAGATCCATTATAGATGTCAGTTTTATGTTTTTTCATGTTCTTCGTTGTGAATGATTTCAATTGTCTTCTTATATTTTATGGATTGTGTATCTATTGGGGTTTTTTTTTGTAGGTTAGATCCGTATAATAAATGGACAATTTTTTTCCGCCTAGTATCATCTTTGTAGTGCAATCCTATCCACAATTTTTGCATTCATCCTAAAAGGTGACATTTCTGCACAAATCTGCTCAATTCGGTCTTTTTTCTAATTGTCACATCCCGATTTTTCTTAGGCCAAATATGCCTAAATTTTTATAAAAATTTGCAGCGGAAAATAAAATAAGTAAATTTACATTCAAAGATACAAAATTTGCTCAAAGAGATGTGACCAAATTTTTTTAAAATACAATTTATATTAAAGTGCTAATACTAATTAAATCAACATGATACTAATTTTTCCTCAAGATACATTTTTCAGATACCTCAGATAATCCCAACTGAGTCCTGAGTTTTCAGAGATCCTGAGTTGCTTGGATCAGATAACTAACTTACTGAACCCTCAGAAGAGTAAGTTCAGTTTGGTAACTATCTGTTCTAGCTACTCAGATATGCGGAATGATTGGCCCTTAGTTTATACTCGTTTTAAGCTTTTGCTGAAAACCTTCCTTCAATGGAATAGTGATTAGGTTGTGATTCAATTATATGCAACTTCAGTGGATTGATTCCAACTGAAATATCAAACAAAAAGCAAAGAACACAACAATTTATAGTGGTTCAGAGACTCAAGCTCCTACGTCCACTCTCTCTGATCTCTTTAGAGAAATTCACTAATCACTTTCTTGAGCTTTCTGACTACCTCTGTAGTTTACTTACTCAACTCGCCCCTGAGTTTTCTGACTACCTCTGTAGTTTACTTACTCAACCCGACCTTGAGCTTTCTGACTACCTCGATAGTTTACTTACTCAACTCACACAAGCTTTCAGACTACCACAAGTAGCTTACTAACTTCTTCTCTAGAGCTTTCTGACTACCTCTGTAGTTTACTCACTCTTTACAACTCCAATCTCACCAACAATCACACTCAAACTACCTTCTAAAGGGTTTGGGGTTTCTTGGTTGGTTTCCAACTAGAATGAGATATCCTTTACAATAAAGAACAATGCAAAGGCTAGGATATCTCGACTAAGCTTTGGATATATCTTATCAAGCTAGGCTTAGTTAATGAGCTCTCTTCGATATAAAGCATTTGGGAAATTCTTGGGTTTTCGAGTGCTTCAACTTGCAATAATAAGTTTGAGCTCTTGAGTTGCTTACAAATTTCCCGTAACCTTTCAATGTAGAAGGTCACAAGTATTTATAGGCATACACCAAGGTCACTCTTAAAAAAACTATCCGTTGGATAGATAGCTCCGAGAGTTTCCTCTTATGGTGTGTGAGAAACGACTATATTTAGGGTTTGACACTCCCTAACACGTTTTAGGCAATAGCCTTTCATGTAGCCGGTCTTCACTTTTTGCAGTGTGGAACTTAGTACTTCTTACATCTTTTTCAGCGACCTGTCACTGTCAGTGTCAGTATTGTACAGTGCTGTCTTCCTCTTTTTGACTTTTGTCTCCAGTTAAAGGTAGACAACTCAACGGCTCTTTTGGTTACAATCTCTGAGTAATATAACCTTAACAACACTTTCTCTTAGTTCCTTTTGTCTGCATTTGAATGTCTGGGACAATATCTATTTTTCTAAGGAATCACGATCTTCTCAGTATTGCATCCTTCAGATAGATATTCTCAGTGCGTCGGAACATTCAGGTTTATACTGAGCATTCAGTACATTACTAAGTCTTCAGTAATTACTGTGCCTTCAGTATACTTGATCTTCAGTTCTTCAGTCTTCAGTTTCTGTCTTCTGTGTCTTCAGAGTCTTCAGAGTCTTCTGAGTCTTCAGATGTATACTGACTGATATACTGAGTCTTCAGATGTATACTGACTGATATACTGAGTCTTCATGCTGAGTCTTCAGTTCCTCAGTTTCATACTGAGTCTTCAGTATCTCAGTTTCATACTGAGTCTTCAGTATCTCAGTTTCATACTGAGACTTCAGTTTCTTCGTTTCATACTGAAACTTCAGAAACTTCAGTTTCATACTGAAACTTCGGTTTCTTCAGAAACTTACAGAGTTCTTCAGAATCTTCAGATCCTAACCTGATCTATATCTGCTGACTATATATTTTGCAGATAACATCCTGAATACTCTAAAACTGAATCCTGACTCAACTATCAAGATTATTCTGATCATGTCATACTCAGGGGTTTTGGGATCTAATCAAAATCATATCTTTATTAAATTCATCTCCCAACATATATTTTATAAAATTTAATTATTAAACAACTAACAAACAATTGAGCCCTCTTTAATTAATAAACAAATTCTTTGGTTAGGGGCCCAAATCTGATTTGAAGCAGAACAATTAATCTGGAGTCGGGAAAAAAAAAGATTCGAGTATATTAAAATCATTGGGCTATTTTGAAAATATTTTGTGAATAAAGATCTTGTTATTGAAAATTGAAAGGCGTGGCATATAATTTTTTAAGCTGGTAACTACAAATCTGGTACTTACGAGAGAAATTAAGAATCTCGCATCATTGTAAAATTCATAAAGATATGTGAAAAAAGTTTGGAATAAATTTTGGGATTTTGGTAAAAATATCTTTTGTAAATATTAAAAGTTATATTTGAATTTTAAAAGTATTGGAAAAATCTCTAATGAAAATTAAAAAAAATATATAGTTGACCAGGGCGTTACATTCTACCCCCTTAAAATATTTCCGTCCTCAAAAATTAATAGTAATTCATAGAATATACATGCATATGTTAAAATTTAAAATAGTCATGTAGTGAATGTACTTTATGGCATAAATAAAATCACTTTGAATTTTTGAAATTGAACTTTAACATGTAATGCATGTACTATATATCATGTGATCATCTTTTCCATGATCAAATTGTAAAATAGTTTATAAACTTTCATGTCATATCTTGGAGGTGTAGCGGTGGAGGGGTGGTGGATGCCATAAAATATAAACAACAATGCATGATTAAAAATCTTTTGCAAATATTTTTCTTGACTAAAAAGTAAGAGATTTTTATTTTAACAAATCTACAAGAACGTAGACCTGCTCTGATACCACCTATCACATCCCGATTTTTCGTAGGCCAAATATGCCTAAATTTTATAAAAATTTACAGCGGAAAATAAAATAAGTAAATTTACATTCAAAGATACAAAAATTTGCTCAAAGAGATGTGACCAAAATTTTTAAAAATACAATTTATATTAAAGTGCTAATACTAATTAAATCAACATGAAAATAATTTTTTCTCAAGATACATCCACCGTCCCTCCACTGCACTCCTTCTTAATCTGAAAAATGTTAAATGTATGGTATGAGCAAAACCACTAGCTCAGTGAGGTCACCTTGTCAAGATTAAATATAATATACAAATAAAATGAAAATCACAAATAATTCATGTATGTAAATTATTTTTCATCGAAATAATCAATTGCTTCCACGAAGACCTCTCTTCAGTCCCGTGTTCTTTCTTGTGCACGGCGGTTCCCCCAAGGATCTCTCTTCAATCCCGGGTTCCTCGAGGACCTCTCTTCAGTCCCGGGCCTCTCTTAAGCCCCTGACCTTTTATAAAATTTCTTATATAAAACTTTTCATTCACTTTCATGTAATGCAGACTTTCATATAATGCCGTAGATAAACAATTTATTCATACAACATATTTGATAAAGACAAAGAAACCACACCTTAAATTTATGTCGTGGATGCAGATGCATGCAACAAAATAACTTCAATTCTTGTTGAGAAAAAGCTCTGGAATTTTGAAAAATATGAAATAATATTTTTCTACGTGTTTTGATTTTATGAAAAGAGACCTCTATTTATAGGGAAGAAAATATATTTTGTAGTAGAATTGAAATTTGAATATTCCTTGAAAAACTTGAGATTTGATTCTTGTAGATAGAAATAAAATTTAAAATATATCTTTTATAAAATTTAATTATTAAACAACTAACAAACAATTGAGCCCTCTTTACTTAATAAACAAATTCTTTGGTTAGGGGCCCAAATCTGATTTGAAGCAGAACAATTAATCTGGAGTCGGGAAAAAAAAAGATTCGAGTATATTAAAATCATTGGGCTATTTCGAAAATATTTTGTGAATAAAGATCTTGTTATTGAAAATTGAAAGGCGTGGCATATAATTTTTAAAGCTGGTAACTACAAATCTGGTACTTACGAGAGAAATTAAGTATCTCGCATCATTGTAAAATTCATAAAGATATGTGAAAAAAGTTTTGTTGGGATAATTTAGTTTTGATGAATTATGCCAAAACATTATCAACTTGTGTTTTTGAAGCTAATCTACAGATAACAAGTTGAGGGGGAACGAGAGAACAAATTGAGGGGGAACTCACGAAATCAGACAAAGATGATCGAGATCAGACGAGGCTGCAGACGAGACTGATCGAGATCAGATGAGTAAGAAGAGTTCCAGAGTCAACTGATGAGCTGAGCAAAATCAGAAGAAAAGATAAGCTAAGCCAGCAGATCAGAAGAATCAGAAGGTCAAATGATCGATGATTGAAACAGACTGATCGAAGACCGGATCGATGACCGGGATGACTGATCGGGGAAGATCGGACCGATGACCAGATCGAAGAGGAGGTTGCGATCGTAAGAGGAGCAGATGAGACCGATCGAGATCGACGCGGATCGAGATCGATAAGTTTAACCCGATATGCTAACCTAATATGCTAACCTCGATGTACTAACTGATGCGGATAAACCGATATGCTTACATGATGCTATAATCGATCCGATCATGTGAGTCGACGATCAAAGCAGAAGAAATCGATATCGAAAACCGTAAATGCGATACCGGATCAAAGCGAGAAGTCATCGTAAGAGAAGTCATCCAAGTCATGTTCATCGAGAATCGAACGCCATCGATGATCGGTTAGTTCGAATCTTTAGTGACCAAGGTCGGGATCTCGAAGTCGAAGAATCGAACTCGGCCACCGAGTGTCAAGATGCCTCGATCGACAAGGTCCGTTGAAGAGAAGTCTGCTGAATCAAGAATCCTGAGTCCAAGAAAGCTTGAGTTCGAAGAAGCTGAGGATCAGATAAACCTGGAGACTCAGAAGATCCTGAAGAATATAGCCGTTAGATTCAGCTGACGAGGACCAATGAGAGGAAGACAACCAGCCTGAAAAAGCTGCAGAAGCTACAGAATAGTATGGATTTGAATGTGACTCCTTCCAACGGTAACATTCAAATCCACACTATAAATACAAGTTCTTCCTTCATTCTAAAGTGGTGGAAGTGTGGAAAATGCGTGAAACATCCATCAAGCCAAATCATCTAGCATTCCCACCATAGAACACAGAGAAAGAAATACACGCATATATTCAAAGAGTGTTCTACCCTAGATCTAAGCACAAATGTAATATCCTAAGCTTAGATAGATTTCCCCAACCTTAGCTTTGAGGCTAAACAAATGTAAGGGAAAATCTCACCATAGTTGGAAACCAAACAAACCTTACCCAAATCAGTCGGTTAAGTTTGTAGGTGAGTGTGAACTCAGTAAACATCTAGCAATCCCGAAAGGGAGGGTAGGCAATCCCGAGTGAGGGTGATAAGTCCCGTTGGAGTGTGAGCTCGGTAAACATCTGTAGGCAATCCCGTGGAGGGTGATAAGTCCCGTTTGAGTGAGAGCTCGTTAAATATCTAGAGGCGAGCCCGAGAGGGTGATAAGTCAAGTTGGAAGGAATTTCCCTAGAAACAGGGAGAGTGGATGTAGGAGCTTGAGCCTCCGAACCACTATACATTGTTGTGTTATTTACTGCTTTATGTTCTTACATTGTCATATGCATTCGATTATAAGCAAAACACAACACATGAGCTTAAAACGGAAAAATCTGTAATCACTCTGCCCTCACCCCTGTTTTTATATGCATCGCAATTAAATGTTTACTTCCGCACTCGCAAAATCGGTTTTAACCGGGACCATCAAGTTTGGAATAAATTTTGGGATTTTGATAAAAATATCTTTTGTAAATATTGAAAGTTAGATTTGAATTTTAGAAGTATTGGAAAAATCTCTAATGAAAATTAAAAAGAATATATAGTTGACCTGAAATTTTCGGGGCGTAACACTAATTTTAAAAAAAATGCTTGATTATGATGTTATGACTTAAAAAGCTACCAACATTCATTTTAATGTTTAATATTCTTATAAAATGTTTGAACTTATGATTTTTCAAAAAAGTTTGAAGCATATTTTGGTGTCATTTTTATTCTTTTATGATTTTCAATTTCAGTCCATGTTTACTTTTTTTTTTTCCAAAAGGACCAAAATTGTAAGCAAAATGTACGAAGATCATTGAATGATATTCTGCATCTTGGAGAATTCGCATAAAAAAATATTTTTTGGTGTTAAAGCAAACAAAAACAGGAAAAAAAATGATGAAATTAAAGGGTGGACAAGAAGAGAACACATGTAGATGATGTCCGACTAACCAAAAATTGGGGAAGGTTCCATACAAAATCTTGTTGAAGGAAATGTGATCGTAAAAAATTCAAAAAATATAGGATGATATGTTCAACGAGTTGACCAGTCTGAAATGGGCACTGAGCCAAAATTAATAGTTGTTCACCAAGTTTTCGATAAATTATTTAATCAAACATAAAAGCCACACCAACCTTTATGATTTAAAAAATATATATATTTCGTTGAGTTTCGGAGGTGCATGTGATTTTGTTATTATTTTCCTCAAGAGGTTTAAAACTTAAGATGTCATGTGGAATACAACTAAAGCGCATTTTAGATATTTATTGATTTCCTTTTTTTGGTATTTTTTATTAGTTTGTATTATAATTTAAATTAAAATATAATGATGATAATGAATGAGTATTTAAAAATATAATTTTAACTTATACAATATTATTAAATATGTATTAACATAATATTTTAATAATGTGAATGCAATAAATGTTGAACCAACATGATATAAATTGCATATACATTATTTTTAAAAATACATTTAATTTATATATTAGAATAAGAAATGTAAATATATTGCACATATACAATATTAATAAATGGTATAAAAATGCCTTTTTTTTTCTTTAACTTTCGGTAATTCTGATTTTGATCCGCTAACTTTTTTTAACTTTAGAAATAGTCTCTTGGGTATGTTCTTTTCGGGATTATTGAGGTCGTAGGAAATTTCGAACTTTGAAGTCCTAGGATTTTAAAATCTTAATGAATAGTTAAGATGTATGTTTGTTATGAGATTTTATAGGGTAGGATGGTGGAAAAGTTGATTGATGTAATACTATTATATTATTTTGAGTGTATTGGGAGAATAAAAAAGTAGATGATGAAAGTGTATTGAGAGAATAAAAAGTAGAGTAATAGTAGGTGATAAAGTAGAGTAAGATTAATAGGATTTTAAAATCCTTACTTTAAGCCTTAAAAAAATGGGGATTTGAGATTGTAAAGTCCAACGTTTGGCCGTAATAGTTGTGAAACGAACATACCCTTAAGTTTACCAAATTCAATTATTTTATCCTTGAACTAGCTAAAATAGGTTTACCAAATTTAATATTTTCGTCTTTAATTTTAACTGGCCAAAAGGGCAAAATAAATTGAATTTGGTCCTTAATTTTCATCCCTGCTGATTAATTTTTTTCCCTTTCCATTTTCACTTATATTTTTATTTATTTTGCTGGATTCAATATGTTATGACAATAATTGCATTTTTTTTATATATTTAGATTAATAGTCATGATTATAATAACCAGAAATTCTCTTTCTTTTGTTGCCCTTTTGTTTTCCGATTTCCTAAAGAAAACCATTTATGCACAAAAGTTTAATCAAAAGCAAGTTCTTTGTGATAAGATGTCTCAATCTTATTTTAGGCACTCAAGACTAATTGCTTTGGTTCTATCATGAAAAATGTTCATATTGTTCACCTTATTGAGTTTTCACAGAAAGATATCCAAAAAATTAAAATTGAAAAGTCTTCTGATCAATTAAGGTGATAGAAATGAACAACACAATAAAATTCATATATATATTTTTTTAAATTTGCTTCTAAGATAAACATGAGACTTCTACATTCTTGCAAATTCATAACACTTGATTTTAACTCTTATTGTTGAACAACCAAATATCTAGGAAGTTTCGATGAATCTATTTAACAACTCTTTTTTAAAAACAACGTCACAGCTTGAGGTTCTTACTGGACGATGAAATTATTTGAATTTTATCAAATTTGAGAATGAATACACTTAATTTCATCTTTGTACGTTCCTTTTTGGTTTTTTTGATCATGTATGTTTAGATTTGTGTTTCCAATTTCAGCACATAAATTGATGTTTTCATTTTTTTTCGATTTTGTGGTTTATTTGTAGTATGGATTGGGAGATTTTGGTTCTTTTGACACTAAGAAAATATTCAAGTGACAATTGGTAGGTTGTGCCATGAAAAGGAGAGATAAGTTGTCCTTATTACTAACGTAAGAATTAGTTCAGAGATTCTAGCTTTTCCAAATAAAATATCGTAATTGGTAACTTTCCTACATTTTTGTGTGGTGTTGGTGGTTCATTTATTTTATTTTTTTCATTAAAAGAAGAGAGAAATGATAAAGATTTTATTTATTATTAACCCGATAAGCATTAAATTATGAGAAAATATAGAATGAATAATTTATGATTAAATTAAGAATTTGGATTATCCATCAGCTCTTTTCAATTGCAGATCCATTATAAACTTCAGTTTCACATTTTTTTCATGTTCTTCTTTGTAAATGATTTCAATTATCTTCTTTACTATTATTGAATCATGTATCTTTTATTTTATTTTGTAGGTTTATTCAGTATATTAAATGGATAACTTTTTTCCTCTTAATATAAACTTTGTTATGCATTTATATCCATAATTGTTACATTTATCCTAAAAGGTGATATCCACTTAAATCTGCTCAATTGCATTTTTTTCTAATTCTAAAAAATGCTTGATTATGAGGCATGACTTAAAAATTATCAACATTCATTTTACCATTTAGTTTTCCCTTAAAATGTTTCCTCTCTACCTTTGTTTTAGGGTATGACTCATAAAAAATTCTTTTCGAACTTTTTGGTTTCTCTCTTCGCCAAAGGCTCTTACCAATGAGTTTTTATATTAGTTTAATATTAATTCTTCTTTGCAAAAAAAATTCTTTAACAAATCATGTTGTATGAATAAATTTAAGGGAGCCACTAAACAAACCCCATAATTTTTAAGACAAAATAGACATACACAAGATAACCCTAATACCCTCATATAAAAAGGTAATAAGTTAGATTTTATGTACATCATTGATCTATAAATTAATCATAAACCCTAAGAATATTTATTTATTGAAATTCACGGCCATAAACCCTTGTAACCTTTTCATCCAATATTTTATTGCAATCATCATTGTCATGAAATATGAAAATTCAATGAAGATCATCAATGTAAGTGTATCCAATGTATTTTATTTACCTTTCGATCATTTTTTTTAGCATAAACTTTAATTTTTTGGGCCCAATCATGCCATTATTTGGCCACAATTGCGCCTGAACGGAGGTGAGCTGTTGGTCCCGGTGCTAACGAGTCTCACACGTGTATGGGGGGGGGAATACACGTGTTCAGTGATTTTTAAAACTTTTCTTTCACTGAGGTCAGATGGATCAGGTTATCCTGATGATTTTGCCCTAAGAAGCACGGATTGCCCTGAGTCAAAGTCTACTGAGACAATGATCCTGAGCTGCTTTCAGAAGCTTCAGATTAGCCCAACTGAGCCTGAGTTTATCAGAGATCCTGAGGCGCTTGGATCAGATAATTATCTTACTGAACCCTCAGTAGAGTTAGTTCAGTTTGGTAACTATTTGTTCTAGCTACTCAAGTGTGCGGAATGGTTGGCCCTAAGTTCATACTCGTTTTAGCTTTGCTGAAAATCTTCCCTTCAATAAAACAGTGATTAAGGCTGTGATCAATTTGATGCAAGTTCAGTGGATTGGTTCCAACTGAATATCAGTGAACTATGCTTTCAGTGAAAAACATGCAATAGATAATAACGCAGTACAAAAAGCAAAACAACACAGCAATTATAGTGGTTCAGAGACTCAAGCTCCTACGTCCACTCTCTCTGATCTTCAGAGAAATTCCTTAACCACTTCCTAAAGCTTTCTGGCTAACTCACTGTAGCTTACTCACTTTTCTACCTTGAGTTTTCTGGCTGACTCACTGCAGCTTACTAACTCAAACACACACAAGTATTCAGACTACCACAAGTAGCTTACTAACTTCTTCTCTAGAGTTTTCTGGCTAACTCACTGTAGCTTACTAACTCTTTACAACTCTAATTCACCAACAAAACACACACAAGCTACCTTAACAAAGGGTTTGGGTTTTGAGTTGGTTTCCAACTAGGGTGAGATATCCTTCACAATAAGGACTAATGCAAAGGCTAGGATATCTCTTCTAAGCTTTGGATATATCTATCACTCTAGGCTTAGAATAGTGAGCTCTCTCCAATGTGAAACAATTGGGAAATTCTAGGGTTTTTCGAGTGCTTAAATTTGCAATAATACGAATGAGCTCTTGAGTTGCTTTGAAATTTCCCGTGACCTCTCAATGTAAAGGGTCACTGGTATTTATAGGCAACTTCACCAAGGTCACTCTTTGAAAACTATCCGTTGGAAGAGATAGTATCAAGGATTTCCTCTTCTGGTGTTTGATGAACGGCTATATTTAGGGTTTGAATACTCCCTTGCATGTTTTAGGAAATATGTAGTCATGTAGCCAATCACCAATTTTTTGCGATGCGGAACTTAGTACTCTTGACATGATTCAGAAGTCTGTCGCTTTTCGATTGTCGATAAAATGCATGATGTTGTCTTCCTCGATTGGTTCTTATCTTGATGAATGTAGACAAACAAAAACGGCTCTTTTGGTCAATCTCTCGAATGAGACAACCTTAAACAACACTTAGACTTAGTTCCTTTTATGCATATGAATGTTTTTGGGCAATATCTACTTTTACGAATATTTGCATTTTTCTCGGTTTTTGTAGTCTTGAGATAGATATATATTGGTGTCTCTCGAACATTGAGGGGTTATCTTGAGTCTTGATATCTTCTTGAGTCTTGATAACTCTTTGGGTCTTGATATCTTACGAGTCTTGATGACATATGAGTCTTCAATGTTTTAAGTGACATCTTGAGTCTTGATGTCTTGATGACATCTTGAGTCTTGATGTCTTGAGAACTTCTTGAGTCTTCATTGTCTTCAAAGAACTTAACTTCTTGAGTCTTCTTCATGTCTTGATGACATCTTCGAGTCTTTAGTGTCTTCATTGCCATTACTTCTTGAGTCTTGATGTCTTCAAAATCTAAACGATCTATATCTCTGGCGACTATACATGGTGCGAGATAATTTTTCTGAAACAATCTATCTTTGAAAAACATTTCGATCTATCAAGATTATCTGAATATGTCATACTCGGGGTTTTTGGAATCTAATCAAAACTTCTTTATTAAATTCATCTCCCAACAATTTCCCCTTTTTTGATGATGCAAAACCATCTTGTTACATTTAAGAAAACCTAACCTATCCTCGGGTTTTGGTTTATCTATTACAACCAAAATGGTATTTCTCCAATCAAGTTCTTTAACAATCTGGCATATCAAGACATGTAAAAAGATAATGAGATATTATCTTTGAGCATAAAGATAAAATTTTCATTGATGTAGGATAAGAGTTACAGATTACAATGAAAAAAAAAAAACAGAAGTATAAAGTCTTCAGTCTTCTTCCACTTCATCCTCTGGCACTTCCAGGTTGAACATCCCGTAGTATCTCTTCTTCAGTTCATCTCTTGCCTTGATGATTTCAGGGGTTGTTTTCTGTTAGGCCTAATTTGGATGGCATCTTTGGGCTATTTTCGAGAAATGGTTGCCTCATTTACATAGCCATTCTCAAATCTAGGAGCTGGGTACATGTATGGACCAGGAGCTACTATTTGAGTGTTTCCTTCATCTGCCAAGTTGATCCAACTTTGCAGGTACTTAGGATAGAATGTCAGTAAGTACTCAATAAAGGCTTCATTCTTATCCAAGCTGCTCCCCCTCCATTCTCTCAGAATCTCATAATAGAACCAGAAGGTTCTCTTGATCTCTTCTCATGCATCATTGAACTGTATAGGCATCCACTTGTCAATGTGCGGCCACTTCTGAGTCTTTTCTGTACCTCTCCTTTTGCTTAGAAACTTTTTGAATCCACCTCTTCTTTTCAGTTCTTCTTCTTTATTCTTTTTTTATCGGAACACTGAATCTTTGAAGCGACAATTCTTTTCTCCTTTTTCAATCTGAAGAGCCTTGAGTCTTCTTGGTATCAAAAGTCTCTTTGGTTGAGCTTCGATTTCCTTTTTCGGTCCTTCATCGATTCTTCAAAATCCATAATCGGCTTCCTCTCGAGTAGGTTTAGCTACCTTTGCTCTTTTTCTTCTTTTCGGTTTCAACAAAGGCAACCCGATTTTTTTTTTCTTTTCGGTGCGGCTTGTTCTTCTTCTGCCTTGCTTGTTCCAACCATCCTTCTATCACTCAATTTCTCATAAATTACTTCATGAACGGTTTGCTCAGATGTTTGAGTGAAGATAGGTTTCTCAGCTTCTTTGAACTTTAGTTTCTCAGTGGCTTCAATTTCTCTTAAGGCATCAACAATTTTCTTTCCTTCAGCTTCTTTTTGAGCCTTTCTCTCCAAGGTTTGTGCCAACAACTCACTCAATTTGCTACCAGGCCTTTCCCCCTTTTTGGCATCATACCTTGGGAGTAGTTGAGTCAGTGCAGTATCCATATAGTATTGCTCCTTACTCATACTGCTCACTTCTCCTGCCAACTGATTATGCTCATCTTCTAGCCTTATCATGTAATTCTTGGCCATTGAGAACTCATCCGAAAGAGGAGCAAACTGTTTTGAGAAGACATCATGCATCATCTCTGTCATCTTGGTCATGAAGAGAGAGCCCATTTCCTCAGCAATTTGTTTTGATCATCAGATCATTCTTCTCAATCAGCTTGGCTTCAAGATAGGCAGTTCTTTCTTGATACATCTGCTTCATGTTGGCATTAAGCTCTGTATGTACTCCATCAATCTTTCCATCTAATGTAGCTAATTTACTTAATAGAGTTGTTTGAAGCTTATCAGATGATGAACTCAGGTTCTCCATTTTCTGATTTTGAGCAGCCAGAACTAACTCCATCTGAGTCATCTTGTCTGTGAGAATTGTTTGCAGCATGCTTGATGAAGAGCTTAGATTCTCAAGCTTTTGAGATTGACTGCGCCAAATATCTCTTCCATCCTTGGCTCTATCTTCTTTAACTCATCCAGGATTGGTGTGAAATCAACCACTGGAGTTTGTACAACATTTTCTAACTGGGCTGGGTGCTCCAACTGAGCCTCAGTCTGCATATCATAAACATCAGATTTAAAGCTAGGTATTTCAGTAACTTCGGCATAATGTATAACAGTGCCAAAAGGTACTCGAAGAATGCTAACCGATCGAGGTTGTCGATATCGATTGGTTCAAAGACATCGATATCTGTCCCCATCTGACTCTCAATTTCCTTCTCTTTCTCAGTATCTATCTGAGGTTCCTTCTCCTTCTCAGATTTCTTTTCTGCATCATCTCCCTTATCCTTATCTTTATTTTGATCATGGGAGCTGGAAGCATCAACTCCTTGATAGCTTTCTTTTTCTCGCTAGCTTCTTTTTCACTAATTCATCAAAATCGGCGACTTTTCATTCTCGGCTTGGTTTTTCTGAAACTTGAGAATTTGGTCAGGGCAGCTGTCTCGCATTCCACCACTCTTCTCCTCTGTATGAAGCAATGTTCAGCATCTCGGGAGTGTTTGATTCAGAATATACACTGTGGTTACGAAGTCACGAGAACATATATCCGAAGGTCGGGATAGGCATTTATTTCGAGGTATCTGTCTAAGATGAACCGTTCCCCTTGCTTCGCCATTCAGTCTCTTCGGCTTCTCCCTTCTTCAATCTTGGGCTTTCAGAAGCGATTAGAGAGTGTATGAGTTCTAGAGTGATGGATCTAGAAATGGTTCATTGAAGCGCATCAAGTTGACAATTCACGAGGTTGATCGATCCGAGTATGAACGGGTCTTTCTTCAGTAGGGATCTGAGGTCCCTTGAAGATTTCTTGAGAGATTTTATCTGAGCTCAGAGAGGTTTTGAGTACCTCAAAAAAAATGTTCCTCAGTTTCTTGCTCCTGCACATTTGTCACTACTACGAGCAAGAACACGAAGTGGAGAATTTCAACCCCTTGATGGACTTGAGGTTGAGTTTCTTGATTTCCTTTGGCCTCCTTCTCGGCCAATAGATTGAAGCCTTCTGCGTTTACGAGGGCAGTGCTTTCTTCTTCAGTTTCTTTCCTTTCTCTCTTTTAATTTGCATCAGGGCTTTCCCCCTAGCTTGTCTGGCTTCTTCATCAGTTTCTTCTTCAGCAGTCTCTTTCTGAGACTCAGAGTTTTTCTCTTTCTTTCCTCTAGAAGTCTTCTTTGTTGGTTTGAACATGATTTTTGACGTTGGAAAGGAAGGGGAATCCGGCAAAGATGTCCTCCTCTTCTCTGCACGTTTCCAAGATAAATGCAATCTTGGTTGCATGTAGAATCTTTCCTTTGATAACTACAGAGCCATTCACCTTCTGAATTTGTTTGGCTTGATCACTCACCACCTTGATCAAATAGTACAACCAATTGAATGCCGTGGAAGGTGAATCTTCAATCGCCGCCATTAGCCTTAACTTAGGCGTGCTTATTTGTTCGAAACTACCAGATCTACTCATGATGCATTTACTTACAATATCCAACAATACTCGATATTTAGGCTTCAAATGCCTCTTATTCAGAGTAGCTTCAAACTTTACTGGATGCTCAATAATTTTATCCAAATATTCTTGTTCCCTACCCATCATGTATACCATAGGGTCTTCACCTCTATCACTTAACTCATATATGGCATTTAAATTCTTAGGAATAATATATAATTCCCTAACAAAATCCACATATTTCGAACCATGCTCCAAATGCGAGATATGTCGTCGAGATTCTATGCAATTCTCATCATCTAAGCTGCATATTAGAGATAAACTCAATTACCTCTTTCGCATATTCGGCCTCTGGTTGATTCACGACCAGGCATGTAAGCTTTGCCAAACGAATCATATGCAATGCCTCCTCCTCGTGAGTTGCATTGGACGAGCTTTCTAGAGAAACGACATATTTGTACCAAGGTTTATTGGAAATGGCGAGTTTGTCGTATACAGAAAGTGTCATTTTTGGAGAATTTCTGGTGAAGGGTTTTGAGATAGGTGAAAATTTATGGGCAATCGAGGGTTTTGAAGCAGAGTGTTTGTGAAGATGAAGGTTTTTTTTGGAATAGGGCTTTGAAAGAAAATTTTCCAATGGATATGGGATTTTGATTTATGGAAAATCGCGTAGATGAAGAAATCGACGGTTGAGATTAAAAACCGACTAAAATGGGTATATGAAAGGACGATTTCGCAAATACTAAGCCGCCAATTTATCCCTATTGGTGATTAATGAACAGTGCATTTAATTACTATTCCTGCAGACCATTGACTTTCCTCGTGGATTTCAAAAGGTCCATAATTATTTCTTGGTGTGTTTTGTCATTTATTGCCAATGATTACTGAGATTCAGTTAGACAATAAATGTGTTGCATGAGTCAATACTTCTTTAGACTAATTTTCTCCATCAGTCTTACTGAGTTTTGACCTTGATAAAATGTCAGTATAATACTGAGTACTGATCTTCAGGATAACTGAGTTTCCCAAGACTCAGTGTTCAGTACTCTCAATTTTATCCTGAGTTTTTCAGTAAAAACCTGAGAAAACTTCATGCATCTGAAAACCTTCAATTTTTCAGATTTGCTTTATTCACCTGGATCCAACATACCTAATTCAAGTGATAGTTCACGAAATCTTGATTCAAACCAAAGGTTTAGTCAAGATATCACCTCATATTTATCGGTATGAATTTTTCCCATTCGATGTCTTTCTTCTCAACATGATCTCTACGATGAAGTGATGTACGATATCAACATGCTTACATCGGTGTGTAATCTGAGGATTTTGTGTAATAGCAATTGCACTATTATTATCACAAAATATAGGTACTTCATTGGTTATAATCTTATAATCCCTCAATTGTTATGCGAGCAAAGAATTTGTGCGGCACAACAACTTCCTGCGACCATGTATTAAACCCGGTAGTCTTGGGTTTCGCTCTCTTGAGGTTTATTTCTTTGAAAACCATGATATCAGTTTACTTCCAAGAAATTGACAAGTTCCTGTGGTAGACTTCCTGTCAATTCTACATCCTCCATAATCAACATCTGAATAACCAGTTAATTCAAGGTTATCATCAGCTAGATACCATAATCCTCTATTTACAGTGCCTTTAAGATATTTTAGAATCTTTTTGGCAGCCTCCATGTGGCTAGCCTTAGGATTAGCTTGGTATCTTGCACATATCCCAACAACAAATGTTATATCATGCCTACTTGCTGTGAGATATAGCAGTGATCCAATGATCCCTCTATAATCAGTGTGATTTACTGATTTGCCTTCAGGATCAGGATCCATCTTGTAGTTAGTATTCATAGGAATTCTAACTGTATTGCAATTCTGTACACCATACTTTGCAATCAGATCTCTGGTGTATTTTTTTGATTGATGAAAATTCATTCCTTAGTTTGTTTCACCTGAAGTCCAAGAAAGAAATTCATCTCCCCCATCATTGACATCTCAAACTTTCCTTTCATCAGGGTAGAAAACTTTTCACACAGCTGATGATTTGGAGATCCAAATATGATGTCATCTACATAAATCTGAACAAGTAAGATGTCTTTCCCATCTTCTATCCGAGCGAGTCCTATCAACAGTTCCTTTGATAAAACCATGGTCGAAGAAAGCGAGAAAAGGGTATCATACCATGCTCGGGGTGCTTGCTTAAGACCATACAAGGCTTTCTAAGCACGTAAACTTGGTCATTCTCATGCGAAACCGGGAGGTTGTTCCACATAAACCTCTTTCTTAAGCACACCATTGAAATGCACTTTTTCATCCATCCATCGATGGTATGTGAATTTCATGTGGGCAGCATATGCAAGAAACAATCTGATGGCTTCTAGTCTTGCAACAGGTGCAAAGGTTTCATCATAATCCAAGCCTTCTTCTTGGGAATAACCTTGTGCAACTAGCCTTGCCTTGTTTCTCACAATGTTGTTGTTTTCATCTCTCTTATTCTTGAACACCCACTTAGTTCCAATCACATTGTGCCTCTTAGGTCTATCCACTAGCTCCCAAACTTCATTCCTTGAGAACTGATTCAGCTCTTCTTGCATAACAGTAATCCAAAATGAATCTTGTAGAGCTTCTTCAATCTCAGTAGGTTCTTTTTCAGATAGGAAGCAGCAGAACAAAGCACTTTCTCCATGGAACCTTCTTGTTTTGACACCATCTGATAGATCACCCACAATCTGACTTGTAAGATGACTATCCAACCATTTTCTCCTGGATGTTCCCCCTTCAGTAGTATCCTCAACATCAGAAATGTTAGGTTCAGGTAGTTCATTAAATTCAGGGAACAACAGAAAAGGAGAAAGAGAGCCATCTTCCTCAGGGGAAATTCCATTCAGAACATTGTTAGAGACATTTGTTCCCCATTGGTTGATAGATTCAGAGTTTGCCTCAGCTGTGACCACATCTTCATCGGCATTACATACCTGAGTCTGAACTGGTGTATGTTTAGATTGGTCAGCTTCAGTGTGTTGGCTTTCCTTTAGTGGAGAATTTCCATCACGAGTCTCACCATCCTGAGTTTTTCCATCCTGAACTTCTTTTTGTCTGAGTCTGATTCACTCCATTCATAGAAAGTGGTGACTTCTTCTTTTTTCGTGTTCGAGAGGATGTTTTATCATTCTTTTTCAGGCTAAGTCTGGTGATTCTCTTGATCAGTTCTCCCGAGTCATGTTCCTGTTTCTTCTAAACACAAGTAGATTCATCAAAAACAACATGAGGTGTTTCTTCCACAATAAGAGTCCTACAGTTGTAAACTCTGAAGGCTTTACTAACTTTAGAATATCCTAAGAATATCCCTTCATCGACTTTGCTATCAAAAGTTTTTCAACCCGATCTTTACCATTATTGTGTATGAAACACTTGCAACCAAACACACGAAAAGAAAAGAAACAAGAGGCTTCCTTTCATTCCACAACTCATATGGAGTTTTTCTTTGGTTCTTGGTCGGCATGGATCATTACGAGAGTAGCATGCGGTGTTGATAGCCAAACCCAAAAATCTCTTAGGAATATCAACTTTCAAAGAATCATTGTTCTTGCAACTTCTTCTTCGAGTCCTATTTCTTCTTTTCAAGAACACCATTCATTTTGTGGGGTCCTTGCGGTGATATTTCATGAGCTATTCCATTTCTTTGCACAATAATCGGATATGATATGATTGATAAACTCGGTTCCTTTATCGATCGATTTTGACCACACCTCGGATTCTTTTCGAGATTGAGCCTTTTCAGTAGTTCAGGTAGTTTTGTCTGAGTCTCTTTCTTACTGAGTAAGAATATGACCCATGTGTATCTAGAGTAGTCATCAACTACCAAAAGTGTGTATTTTCTGCCATTAGTGCTCACAGGTGTTACTGGACCAAAGAGATCCATATGTAACAGTTGTAGTATTCTATCAGTAGAAACATCTACTTTGCTTTTGAAAGATGCTCTGATTTGTTTTCCTTTCTGACAAGCATCATATACATGATGTTTACTGAACACTTCATTGGGTAACCCCCTTACAAGTGTTAATCTTGCAAGTTTGTTCAGGGTTTTGAAGTTTAAGTGATTCATTCTTTGTGCCACAACCAACTGGTATCAGTGGAACTTTTTGCAACCAAACATGTATCTTTAGGAGTTGAACTCCAATCAGCAAGATACACATTTCCTTTTCTAGTACCAGACAGTAAAATTTTATATGAAGTATTGTCTTTTACATAACATAAGTTCTTTGAGAACTCAACACTGAATCCTTTGTCACAGAATTGACTGATAGAAAACAAGTTATGCTTTAGACCAGACACATATGAAACACCATGGATATGAACAGAGTCAACTTCAAGAGTTCCATATCCTTCAGTTTGTCCTTTGGAATTGTCTCCAAATGTGATTTGAGGGCCTTTTTGCTCAACATAGTTAGTGATTAGTTGCTTATATCCTGTCATATGTCTTGAACATCCACTGTCCAGATACCATACAGCAGGAGTCAATTCATCTCCACTCATCAGTGCTATGTTGTTTTCATTCAGCTCAGTGTCTTTTTCCTTCACCTGAAAAATAGATCAGTTCTTAGGTACCCATTTGGTGTAGGGTCCTACCAGGTTAGCTGTACCTTTTGGAACCCAAATCTGCCTAACAACTCTAATTACTTTAGAGTGACTGATTTGTCTCCCATAAACATCTACATACACATTCACCACCCTAGGAGCCTTGGCAGTATCCTATGCATGAGTGTCAGCCTTAGCATGAACATGAGCCTTAGAGTTCTTCTTGGGTTCAGGCCTTTTGTTCAAGTGCCTTAGCTTTTGTGCAGCTGGTCTTTGTCTCTGCTGACTTGGGTTTAGAACCACCTTTACCCTTAGACAAGTGGGGTTTAGGTTGCTGTCTTTGAAATTGGGGTCTTTTCGATGTCGAGGACTTGGTCTTTTCGGTTGAGAATATCTCTCTTTGAGTGTTTCTCTTACGAAAAATTCATCGATGGTTGGTCTGTGAGATCTCTTTAGGTTGGTATTCTTAGCATGAGGCTTTGAAGTATTGGCACGAAAATTTTCCTCTTGAGTGTTCGGGTTTTCTAGCCTTTTTCGACGAGGTTTGGCTTTCTTCCCTGAACCTCGGTTTTTGAAACCATAGGTCCTTTACCCTTGTCTAAAACTTGTGGGCGGTTCTTGATTAAGAAGATTAGATGCCCTTGGTTTAACAAAAATAGTCTTGGTGCTACTAGAAGCGACATTGAGAAGACCTTGTGAGGTTCCCCACTGGAATGTATCCCAATCCGGCTTTTTTTATAGTTGCAGGTCTTTGATAACTCGAATTTCATCTATCACTTTAGATCGTAATTCAATAGAGCTAACTTTCTCTGCAAGACTATCCTCACATTTCTTTAGAGTTTCATGCTTCTCAAAGAGCTCATTGAACTTCGATTACGATAAAATTTGAATCTCTTTAGTGGATTTCTCTAATTTTCCATTCGGGATCTCTATCACCTTTCTTTTTTTCGAGAGTTGTACTTTCAAGAACATCCAGTTCATCGATAGTTTCCATCAATTGAGAAGTGATCTCAAAGCATTTTTAGAGTCTTTCCACTTGATTCTCGTGATCGGTTCCTTGTTACGCTCTTGAGTTTTGATGAGTAGTTCTTGTAAAACAGAATAGTCCTTCATAAGATTCTCAAACGAATCCATCAGTCAAAATTCTTTGTTTCTGAGTTGAACTTGAGAACTCATGTGCTTGTGTAGGAGCAACAACGGAGATAGAAGAATTTACCTCCTCCACAGCCATAAGACAGACATCATCTTCATCTTTTGTTTGAAAAAATTTCATCGAGGGCTGGAACCTTCTTGAGAATGTTCTTCCTCTTCTCGCAATCATAGCTTTCTTCTTTGGAGATCTTCATGTCTCTCTTGGCTTGTCTCTCCTTTCTTTCTTTGCTTTTCGGCTCGGGGCAGTCATATTGAAAGTGACCTTTCTTCTGACAGTTGTAGCATCTGTTGGTATCATCATCCTGATCACTTTCCTCCTTGGTCTTGGAATCCTTCTTCTTGGATGAGGATCCTTCAGCTTTATGGTCCTTCCTTTTCTCATTGTATTTGTCCTCAGCTTCTGAGTCTCTCTTGTACCTGTGATTCCTGTAATATTTCTTATATTTCCCATATCTGCTATTGAGTCTTTCAAACATCCTTGCCATCAGTACTAGCTTATCCTCCTGCTCATCCTGATTTTTGGCAAGTGAGTTCTCAGACTCTCTAGACTTACAGGATTTCTCTTTGGCTTTGAAAGCCACATTCTTGCTAGATGAAGAATCAACTTTGCTGTCAGATTTCTTAGTTTTCCTGTGAATCACAAACTCATAAGCTTTCAGTTCAGAGAAAACTTGTTGATATGGCATGGAATCAATATTTTTGGTGTTTTCAATCACCACAACATGTATATCCCATTTCTTAGATAATCCTCTAAGAATTTTCCAGTGCCATTTCTCTTTGTGGGTATCTTTTCCCAAGAGCACTCAGATCATTCATGATGCTAGTGAATCTGACCTCAAGTTTGTCAATGGATTCACTATCTTCCATTTAAAAGCTATCAAACTTTCTAATAGCAACAGAAAGTTTGTTTTCCTTAATATGATATGTGCCTTGACACATAACAACAAGTGTGTCCCATATTTCTTTTGCAGTTTCACAGTGAGAAATCATCCCCATAACACCATCATCAATAGTGCTATACAAAGTATCTTTAGCAATGTAGTCCAGATTGACTAAATTTCTCTCATCAGGAGTAAGTTGATCATCAGGCTTTGGAAATTCATCTCTGGGATCATTCCTCTCAGTATCAGTGATTTTGGGATTCACAACAGTAAATTTGAATAGTCCTTCAGAAACCACTCTCCACATTCTTTCATGTTTTGAATACAGATGAGTCTGCATTCTCAATCTCCATAGGTCATAGCTCTCAACAGAGAACATAAGAAGTTCCTTAGAAGGCATGATGACTGAGCCTTGTAAGATATCAGCAAACAGATCTATTCAGTAGACCACCAAAGTCTTTTAGCAAAAAGACTATGGCTACCAAAGCAAGTGGTCAAAATGAACCACTAACTCGATACCACTTGTTGGTCCAGGTGCTAACAAGTCTCACACGTGTATGGGGGGGGGGAATACACGTGTTCAGTAATTTTTAAAACTTTTCTTTCACTGAGGTTCAGATGGGTCAGGTTATCCTGATGATTTTGCCATGAGAAGCACGGATTGCCCTAAGTCAAAGTCTACTGAGACAATGATCCTGAGCTGCTTTCAGAAGCTTCAAATTATCCCAACTGAGCCTGAGTTTATCAGAGATCCTGAGGCGCTTGGATCAGATAATTATCTTACTGAACCCTCAGTAGAGTTAGTTCAGTTTGGTAACTATCTGTTCTAGCTACTCAAGTGTGCGGAATGGTTGGCCCTAAGTTTATACTCGTTTTAGCTTTGCTGAAAATCTTCCCTTCAATAAAACAATGATTAAGGCTGTGATCAATTTGATGCAAGTTCAGTGGATTGGTTCCAACTGAATATCAGTGAACTATGCTTTCAGTGAAAAACATGCAACAGATAATAATGCAGTACAAAAAGCAAAACAACACAGCAATTATAGTGGTTCAGAGACTCAAGCTCCTACGTCCACTCTCTCTGATCTTCAAAGAAATTCCTTAACCACTTCCTAAAGCTTTCTGGCTAACTCACTGTAGCTTACTCACTTTTCTACCTTGAGTTTTCTGGCTGACTCACTGCAGCTTACTAACTCAAACACACACAAGTGTTCAGACTACCACAAGTAGCTTACTAACTTCTTCTCTAGAGTTTTCTGGCTAACTCACTGTAGCTTACTAACTCTTTACAACTCTAACTCACCAACAAAACACACACAAACTACCTTAACAAAGGGTTTGGGTTTTGGGTTGGTTTCCAACTAGGGTGAGATATCCTTTACAATAAGAACTAATGCAAAGGCTAGGATATATCTTCTAAGCTTTGGATATATCTACCACTTTAGGCTTAGAATAGTGAGCTCTCTCCAATGTGAAACACTTGGGAAATTCTAGGGTTTTTCGAGTGCTTAAATTTGCAATAATACGAATGAGCTCTTGAGTTGCTTTGAAATTTCCCGTGACCTCTCAATGTAAGGGTCCTTTGGTATTTATAAAGTAACTTCACCAAGGTCACTCTTTGAAAACTATCCGTTGGAAGAGATAGTATCAAGGGTTTCCTCTTCTGGTGTTTGATGAACGACTATATTTAGGGTTTGAATACTCCCTTGCATGTTTTAGGAAATATGCAGTTATGTAGCCAATCACCAATTTTTGCAGTCTGGAACTTAGTACTACTGACATGATTCAGGGTCCTGTCTCTTTCAATGTCAGTAAAGTACAATGTTGTCTTCCTCTGATTGGTTCTTATCTTCAGTGAATGTAGACAAACAAAACGTCTCTTTTTGGTCAATCTCTCTGAATGAGACAACCTTAAACAACACTTAGACTTAGTTCCTTTTATGCGCATATGAATGTTTTTTGGGCAATATCTACTTTTACGAATATTTTGTTTTTTCGATTTTTTGTAGTCTTGAGATAGATTATATTCGGTGCCTACGAACATTGAGGTTATCTTGAGTATTGATATCTTCTTGAGTCTTTAATAACTCTTTGGGTCTTGATATCTTACGAGTCTTCAATGTCTTTAGTGACATACTGAGTCTTCAATGTCTTGATGACATCTTGAGTCTTGATGTCATGACATCTTGAGTCTTGATGTCTTCACCAACTTACTGAGTCTTCATTGTCTTGACAACTTCTTGAGTCTTGATGTCTTGATGACATTATCTTGAGTCTTGAGTTGTCTTGATTATTTCTTGAGTCTTCACTGTCTTCAAAATCTAACCTGATCTATATCTGCTGACTATACATGGTGCAGATAACTTCCTGAACAATCTATACTGAAACCTGACTCAGTCTATCAAGGTTATCCTGAACATGTCATACTCAGGGTTTTTGGGATCTAATCAAAACTTCTTTATTAAATTCATCTCCCAACATGAGCCATTGTAGCCTTAACCACCAGGCAAAATTTTTAAACATAATCATACAAGTTTTATTCGTAATTAAGGGTCGAACGACCCTGAAATCATGCATGACGCTTTGGTCGAACGACCACTAAGCTGTTAATGAAGCTCTGACCAAACAACCATTAAGCCATGCATGAAGCTCTGACCGAGCATATCATTATGCTTTATTTTGTAGCAGAACGAAGGTGGAAGACATTTAAAATTTTAGCAAATTTTTGTTTCAATAATAAATCAAAGTGCAAGAAAGTTCTTTTTGACCTGGGTGAAATGGGGAAGTGATGGTGCATTGAGGAGGAGGAAAATAAGAGCAATTTTATTTTGGGAGAAAATGGTAGAATTACAATGATTTGTGGTGAGTTTAGTGGCTCCCAATATCAAAATCTTTTTTTAAAACTCACATTATTATGAATATAAATAATATAACAAGATGTCAATATAATTTAAATTTTATATTGACCCAAAATAATATTTTAACATCTAAAATGTTTTGTGACAACAATGACCGTGCGTTAGCACGGGTACAATACTAGTACTATGTATTCATAATGCATTTTAAAATCGTGCAACTTATTATATTGAAAGATACAACTTGTTTACACTGAACCGAATGAACATATATATATATATTTATTTATATATTATCATTGATACTTGCATTGATTTTATTTTATTTTCTAATTCTCTAATTACTAAATATTCAATCATTTGAATAGTAAATTGTTAAAATTCGGAAAAGCTAAAAATTGTAGAATATATAGAGATACATTGAATTACATTTTGTGAATCAGGTTCATATCATGAACCCTAATTCAATATTGGTCCATTTTGAGGGATTGGATAAAATTTTGCCCTCAATTCAATCGCGTACTATGAACGATTTTTGGCTTAACAATAATAATGTTTTGGCTTAGCCGTGATAGTTTCTTTTGACTAAACAATAATAGTTTTCGACTTAGCAGTGTTAGTTTTTTTTTGGCTAAATAGTGATAATTTTTTTACTTAACAGTGATAGAGTGTAGAAGTTGTTGTCACATTAGTTAGCCTAGCTAGCTTATTTAGCATTCACCATGTATATATATGCGCCTAATTTACATGATGCATTGAGGTATAGTTCTCCTATCTTAAAAATATTATGTTCTGGAGATGTCGTGTATATAAAAATATATTAATTTTGAATTACTTAATAAAATTACTTCGTGATCGGCTATTCGTTTTCAACCTAGAGAGATGACGTGGGAGCTTAACAATAACTCACGTCAGATGAAGAAAATAATAAAAAATATCTCATAACCTGTCAATAGGTAATTTTATCAACTTTTTTAAAGTTATAAGAATATAAAGAAACGTGAAATTTATGGTGCATTTTTTTTTTAATTTTCCCTTTTTATAATGTGGTAATATTAAATTATTTAAATTCAAGATAAAAAAAAAAGT
Organism: Stenogyne calaminthoides; assembly: GCA_037126765.1. NCBI lineage: Eukaryota > Viridiplantae > Streptophyta > Magnoliopsida > Lamiales > Lamiaceae > Stenogyne > Stenogyne calaminthoides. The sequence goes on from JBBCBC010000025.1 coordinate 25,842,537, forward strand.
CTCATATTTAAAATTTTTATTATAAATTAATTTATCATTTAAAAACTTGGGGGCAGAATCGCGTTACAGTTTTCCCCCTACACCCAATTCCCAAAGAACACCTATCTTCGTCCGGTCCAGAATTGAGGCGGCAAGGCGAGTTGCGTCTCAAAATTTTCGTCTTTAAAATGCATCTTTAGCAATTCAAGGCGGCAAGGCGAGTTGCGTCTTTCTTCCGATTCTCTCCACGGCTTCTTCAAATTTTCTCGACTCACCAGTTTCTATTATAGTTCTTCTTGGCTATATCACCGATTAAGGTAACTAATTACTATAATTCGGTATTACCTGGTTTTGAGAGTGTTCTAGCACTCAAGGTTGACCAAATTATTGAGGAATTAAAACATTGATTTTTTTATAAATTAAATGTGACGAGAATGTTCTACTTGCAAAGTAGATGATCGTGGTATATTTAATATCCCAAAACCGAATTTCGGTGAGTGAGAAATTAATTAAAGAAGATGAGACATTAATGTTCTAGTGAGAGAGTAATTGGTGGGTGAGTGTTGACCAAGTGTAGTCTTCCCACTCATCCCACATTGGAAACTTAAAGGAAATTAAGATTCCTAGTATAAATAGAAGCTTATGATCATGTTCTCCAAAAAGGTGCATGGGGACCCTAACCATGAACCACACACGCACGCAACCCGCTAGGCCCGGCCCGGGTTCAGGTTCATGGTTCGTGGTTCTTGGTTCTTGGCAATTGACAATTGGGCTTTGGGTGGGCTTTGGGGTCCATCTATCTTTTTGGAGACCCAAAAACTCTAAATGGGCCAATTAATTTTTGGGCCCAATGAATTGGGTGGCCCATCCGGATTTGGGTCAGCCCAGGAATCGTGACTTATCCGTGCGCGGAGTCAAGCTTATCCAGGATTCGAAATTTGAATTCGAATCACAGGTTCAACGAACCTGGACGGTCAAAAGCGGCCAAAACCGCCCCACTGAATTCGTGTGGTCATAACTGACCACGAAGTTCGTGGGCTTCCCACGTTTTCCTCAACTCCCCTTCAGAATTCCATCTATATATACTGACCCTCAGAATTCCTTTTTGCGTTACTTTTTCAACCCTACGAAAAACAACTCAGCAATTCTGCGTACATATACTTTCAATCTCTCTGCTCATACTCCGAACATGTTCGACGATTATTTCAGTGGTGCTACTGATTTAGTATTTGAACCATTTTACCTTTTGGGACAATTATGCACGATCTTTTGAGCACTATCCAGGGCGTATTTTGTCTTGCGGGGAAAAGAATTTATCCTTGACTCGGTTCGGTTGTGTTTTTGTGCTTACATTTTTTTGCCACTGCAGTACTACTAACAATCGCAAGACAAAATATAAGTTAATACTGCTATGTCGAACGAACAACAAAATGTTGATGTGATTGTTAACACCGGTGCCACTAATGACATCACTGATGGTGTAACAACACGAACCCTGGTTTAGCTGCGGCTACTCCTACTCCAACAGTTTCAGGTGCACCTGCTACTACCGTTACTGGACTAGGTGCGCCTACTCCTGCTAACACGAACACTCAGTATCGATCTGATGTTCAAATGACTGATGGTCCATTTGCCTTCACTGGATTCGGAATGCCCCCTTCTGGTAATCAGTATGCTGGAATGTCATCAAATGCTTCTAGGAACCAGTATGTTGGGAATACGGTCAATCCGTTTCCTGGATTGTACTCTGGAAATCCGTTTCTGGAAGGCCCTCAGAGCAATTCTTTTGTGGATAACTCCGGTGGAAATCCTTTCATTGGAGGAAACCAGTTTGTGAGCCACACTGGTGGTAACCCATACGTGGGTCCAATGTTTCAAGCCTCTCAACCAGGGACTGTAACACCTTTGCTGGCGCAGGCAGAAAAACCCGAGAAGTTTTCGGGTGCAGATTTTAAGAGGTGGCAGAATAAGATGGAGTTCTACCTGACCACCTTGTCTGTGGTGAAGTACCTCAAGGAGGATTGTCCGAAAATCCCTGATGATAATGTTGATCAGGTAAAGAGGATGAGTTATGACCTCTAGATCAGTGGGGATTACTTGTGCCAGAATTATATTCTGGGTGGACTGAGTGACGCTCTATACAACGTCTACGTTCAACACGAGACTGCCAAAGAAATGTGGGATTCTTTGGAGAAAAAGTACAAGACAGAAGATGCTGGAATGAAGAAGTTCATCGTTGCTGCATTATACGGCTTCAAGATGGAAGACAACAAGTTGGTTGTCGACCAAGTTCAAAAGCTGCAGCTGATTTTGCCTAACATTACTGCAGAAGGAATGGAGCTGCCAGAACAGTTTATGGTGACAACTGTGATTGAAAAAGATGATCCTAAAAAAAAGTTTAAAGGAAGGTCTCGACGAAAGGAGATTAGCTTGGAGGATTCGAGGCGGAGGAAAATTTGATTTAAAAAGAAAAGGATCCATCAATTAATTTGATGGAGAAAAAGGATCCATCAATTAAGAGAAAATGCCCCAACGACAAGGACGTCAAGGGGAAGTCTGATGCTCCTGCCACAAACCAGAAATTTGTGTTCTCTGGAAAATGCAACAACTGTGGCAAGTTCAATCATCGGGCAAGTGATTGTAAACAGCCCAAGAAAGACTTTGTGAACGTGGCTGAATGGGAGGTCACGGAGGTTAATTTGTATGTTGTGGTGATAGAGCCAACATGGTGGACAACAAGAAGGAATGGTTTGTGGACACTGGGGCCACTTGTCATGTCTGCTCGGAGAAGTCTGCATTCTCCACCTATTCTCCTGCTAAGGGGAGAAAGTTGTTTATAGGCAACTAGGCCTCGTCTGCAGGCAATTGGTGGTGTTGGAGCAGTTGTCTTTGGAGTTGGTCTCGGGGATGGAGAAGGTGAAATGATGTGTTGCATGTCCCAGACATCCGGAAGAACTTGATCTCTGGCTCGTTGTTAGTTAGTCACAAGTTTAAGTTAGTGTTTGTATTGAGTAAGT